>JAJIBD010022385.1:0-290057 GCA_021461705.1 Cryptotis parvus
AAACACAACTTATAGTGTTAACTCTTATGTGTGTCCTTATAGATAATTAATGGGAACCATTAGTCTGTCTTTTTTTGTATTTCCTTATCAAGGAAATGAAAACTCACTTGATCACTTGATCACTTGAATCCCGTTATTCATCGATTTGCTCGAGAGGCGCCAGTAACATTTCCATTGGACCCTATCACGTGCCAATGTAGCCCAATGGCATCTGGTTGATTCAGGAATATGAAGAGCCTCAAACCGTTCCTTCAGGGTCTTACAAGGAAGTCTGACCATCTTGTAGGTGGGCAGCCACGTGATCTTTTGACATCCCATGGGATCCAGTCAGTAATGGCTCTAGTCCAGCGGTTGTCTCCAAATCGCATTACATGTCCAGCCCATCTGATTTTCGATGCCTTGGCAAACGAGACAGCGTCACTGATTCTGGAATAGCAACGAAGGTCAGAACTCCGATTCCTTCACTCACTTGAGTGAGACGTGATATTCCAAGCATAGCTCTTTCGATGCCTCTCTGGGGAGACCCAAATAGCATTCTCATCCTGCTTTCATAGGGCCCAGGTCTCTGAGGCGTATGTTAATGCAGGGAGAATGGTGGAGTCAAAGAGATGTGCCCGAGCCGGAGGTTCTTTGTCCTTTTAGCTATTTCTTCGATGACTTTGAAGGCATTCCATGCCGCTCTCTTCCTCCTGCGCAGCTCAGGTTTTAGGTCATTCATCATGTTGACTTCGACCTAGGTACACATAACTGCTGCATTCAGAGATTTTTGTTCCATTGAGAGTGAATGGGGCCTCTGGAACTAGTTCATTTCTCATGAACATAGTTTTCTTCAGATTCAGCTGTAGACCTATCTTTCCACATTCTCGGTCAAAGTCAGCCAGCATTTGTGCCGCTTGGCTAATGTTTGGTGTTATTAGAACGATGTCATCAGCAAAGCGGAGGTGGTGTAGTTGCCGACCATCTATCTTCACTCCCATTCCTTCCCATTCTAATTGTCTCATGATGTTCTCGAGGGTGGCACTGAAGAGTTTTGGTGAAATGGTATCACCCTGTCGAACCCCTCTTTTGAGCATCAATGATCACTTCTTTGTAGAATGGTGAGATCCTGGTGGTGAATCCGTAATACAGCTCACGAAGGATCTTGATGTATTGGGTTTGAACACCCCTGTTTGGCTAGGGGGCCCCGATGACTGCTTCAGTCTCCACAGAATCAAAGGCTTTCTGTAAATCAATGAACGTGAGACAGAGTGGCATCTTGTACTCCCTACAAACCTCAATGAGCTTGGTTACTGTGTGGATATGGTCGATTGTGCTGAATCCTTTCCGGAAACCTGCTTGCTTCGCATGGTTGTCCTTCATCTAGTGTTCTGCTAATCCTGTTCAGGATGACTCGTGTAAACAGCTTGTAGATGACAGACAACAGGCAGATGGGGAGATAGTTGCCAATGTGCGTGAATGTCTCCCTTCTTGAACAGTAGAACTGTCCTGCTGGTTTTCCATTGGGAGGGCACCTTGCATTCGGACAGGTAGCATGTGAAGAGCCGAGCTAGTGTATTGATGAGTACCGACGGCAGATTTTTCAGGTGTTCGGGTCTGACTTTGTCTGGGCCTGGTTCTGTTCCCTTCTTTACCGATGAGATGGCATGTCGTATTTCAGAAGGGAGAACGTTGGGAATGACATATCCATCCTGTGGAATTTGGTATGTGGGCAGGTGGATGTGGCTATCAAAGAGATTTGAGTAGAAGTCCTGGATAATCTTCTCCATTGCCTTTCTGGAAGATGTGATAGATCCATCAGGCGTCGGAGGGCAGTCATCTTGGTCTTATAGTTGGCGAAGGACAGGCGGGCAGCGAATGCTTTTCCCGGCTTCTGCTGCATCTTCCAGTATTTCTGCTCTTCTGTCTTTGAGGTCTTCTTTTTTCGCTTCTCTGCACTGTTTAGCAAGCTTGAACCTTAGCATTTGGTCTCCTGAGGCTCGCCTTGCCACGTTGGCGGAATGATCCCAAGAGTTTCTGAAGACAAGCGTCCTTTTGTGTCTTTCTCTCTCTCGGCATTCTTCGCACAATCATGGAGGTGCTGAACCAGTCGTTTGTATTCTTCATCGATGTCATCAATGATGGTATCTTCCCATGTTGCCGCAATGGTGCCAAAGAGTTCCCAGTTAGTGGTCGTTCTGGGAGTTCTCTTCTTAAACTTTGCAGCCTTTTCTCCCCAGTGGGAAGTAGAATTTTGCATGAAAGAGGCGGTGGTCCGATCCTGTCTGGAATTTGGGGACAACAGCAACATCGGGTCAGACAAAACCGTCGATTGAAGATGATGTGGTCAATTTCATTGTGGAACTGTCCGCCAGGAGATTCCCCATGTCCAACGTTTCAGCTTCAGCCTTCTGAAACTGTGAGTTCCCATGAATAGTCTTGGTGGACATGATGAACTCCAGATAGTCTCTCACCCTGTTCGTTCCATTCTAGGCCATGGGTCCCGATGTGGAGTTCTTCAGCCGATCTTCTCGGTCCTATCTTGGCATTAAAATCACCGACTATGATCTTGTAGAAGGTGTGATCTTTTTTTATAGAACTCCTCCAATCCCATGTAGAATTTCTCCATTTCATCTTCTTTGTATGTGGATGTTGGTGCATAGACAATGAAGATAGAAATTGATGGCAGTGGGCCACATCTCCTCAAGTGTAATCGTCCTATTCGGGTTTGTTAGGCATTCAAATGAATCAATGTTGGACAGCCATGTTCTCATTGACAAGGACACCAATGCCACCCATGCTCTCTTTCATCGCATGTTCCAAGGAACAGTTCTTCTCCAGTGTCAAATACAGCATTATGCAACTGACGCCTCCTGCTCTCAGTCAGACCAATGATGTCGTACTTGATCTTTCTTGCTTGCAGCATCAGATCCTCAATATATGCTTCCGATGCCAGTGTACGTGCATTGAAAGTACAGACAGTCATTTTAGTCCTTCTCTCGTTTTGGCAGCCTAGGACAGCCGTGAAATTTTATCAGGCACTGCTTGTTTGCCTTTCTTAGTGCTGCTGTATTAAGGGCTCTTTCGGGGTCAGGAAAAATAAACATTTTTGTTACTGGATTTGGCATATCGAACACGCATCGGACAGCTTGCCAGGCTCCGCCATGCGGGCACTATATTCTCATTACTTTGTGGGACTCTCTCAGAGGGTGGCTAGAATATTTGTGGTAATTTGCAACTCCATGGCCTCCGCATTAACTGGAAAGCTGCTCTGCCAGGTAATGAAACTCAACTCAAGACAAATTAAGGCAAGCAGAAAACTCTTTAAGAGATCTCCTAATAACCTATTTCTGTTTTGCTTCTAACACCAATAGCATTTATTTTGTCAGCTGGTAAAATTACAAAATTTTAAGTGAAAAATAGTAATATTTTGGCATAATGGTACTTCTAAAATCTAAGAACATTGGCTTAGTTTTAAAGGATCTAAACAAAATAAATAGTAGTTAATTTAATTGATTCTGAATTAAAAGAGGCTAAAAAGGTAGAAAACACAATATTTATTTCTAGGGCAGAGCTTGGCAAGCTTCCCATGTATTCATATGCCAAAAACAGCAATAACTGACCTCATTCCTAACAAATGGAGATGTTACTGGTGCCCACTCGAGCAAATAGATGAACAATGAGAAGACAAGTGATAAAAGTGTGTAATTTCAAGTAGAATGAACATAGTAAGATTGAGGTGGGATTCCAATGAAGCTGGGTTCTGGGAATAACTTTGCAAATGAAAAGAAACATTACACGTGTTTGGTGAAAATGGTAATAAGTTATAAAGATGTAAGAAAGGGTAAATACATATTTTAAAAAACCAGAAATACATAACACTCCAAGAAGGGGAGGAAAAGTGAAGTAACATATTATATATGGCATAGATACGTGGTAAGTGAACTATAAGAGCAAAGGAATGAGAGTAGTAGAATAACCGATATGCTAGCAGCAATAAGTGAAATTCTAGTGACATTCTAAGTGTTCTATTTAAAATTCTAAAGTTTATCAGGTTTTTTAGAAGAACAAAAGACTTTCCATTGAGATATTTTTTGATCTAGAACTGATTGCTACCTAGATAGAACCTGTGCCTTCCTTTCTCTCAGTACCATGTAAACTAATTATAAAAAGAATGTTACTACTAAATAACTTAATTCAAATTTGTAATAAATCCATAGATTTTGACAAAAGGATTACCTGATGAATAGTTGTAAATGGAAAGAGCTTATGTCCATATGATTTAACTCTATAGAGCTCTGTAAACCATATAAAGATCAGTTTTATACTGAAAATCCTCAAATTAAAATGCTTAGGCAATTAGTAGCAATTACCTAATGGGTTTTCACTTCCATGGATTTATTTCATAATTTTCTACTCAAAATGAGAAGTCTAAAAAAGCATAATATCTCTTTGGAACTTGTTTGAAGAGGGTGGAGTGGTTTTGCTTCTTTGAACAGAGCTCAGAAAAAGCTTTCACAGGATGATACAGTGAGAAAGAGGAAGTGTGTGTGACTATCACTGGTTGTCACCTGAGTTGATTTTTCTTTTGTATTTGATAGGTTGAATAATGCATGAATGGAATATCATGCAGACTAAATTTCTTATGAAATGCCCTTTACTGCACATCTGCACCAGCTCCATTTCAAGCTAAATTAACCACATCTGTTGTTTTTATTCTCCAGCAGAAATTTTAAAAAATACATTAATTTATACATAATGTTGTTTACTAACTAATATTAGATGGCTTCTAGACTAACTCACTTGGTCTTCCATTTTTGGAAAAAATGCAAAATAGAAAAACTATAAATTGGTACAAAATAATGGCATTTATAGGAGGGAAAAGGATAGTGAAATGGGAGGAATAGGTACATGGGTCTTTTTTGATGATGAATTAACAAATGTTACACTGTGCCTTTGTTTTTTGAAAGCATAGTAGATGCCCAAATTTGATTAGTTAAAGTTCTGGAGTGTTCATTTCTGGAGTCACTTGTCACATGTCTTCCCTTGTCCATAGATTTGCTCAATCGGCGCCAGTAATGTCTCATTCGTTGGTAATGAGGTCCATAATTGATACTGTTTTTGGCATATTGAATACAAGTATGGTAACTTGCCAGGCTCTGCCATGGCTCTGGGTTCATACCAGGGGCCCAGTCTTTTTCTGTCAGACCATCAAACCACGGGGCAGCCCTAGGTGTGGACAAGCCTGTCTCGCCACCTGCTGACGCAGCCAGGCACTGCAGCCACACCTGCAATACCTCTAGGTTATTTCTGGAGTACCAGGAAAATCAATAAAACAGAAATAGAAAATAAAAAATACAGTGATGCTTTATGGAGGATATAGTTAACTTTACTTGAATAGCACCATGCCTTTCAGAAGTCAGATTTAATCACTTGTATCCCTGTCTTCCCGTTGTTCATCGATTTGCTCAGAAAGCACAAGTTACATCCATAAAGTCCTGTTTGCAAGCAGGTGTACCCCAGGGCATCTGCTTGCTCAAGGGAACTGAGGAAGAGCCTCAAGCCATTCCTTCAGGTCATGGGAATGAGAATCATAATTGTTACTGGTTTTTGTATAGCAAATAAAACGTGGGTAGCTTGCCAGGCTCTGTCTAAATCTAAAAAGTAGAGAAATGACCATCTCCTTAGTCATGTGACTGGCAATTGTGACTATAAAAAAGCAGGTAGAACATATTAAGTACTTTGATGGTTATATACTTGAAGCAGAACAAGTGAAATGTGAAGGAACCCAGGACATTTATGCAGGAAATTATAACCAAAGACCAGTAAATTATAAACACAAATAATTTACTGATAAAAAAGAATTTATATTTGTTGAAAAAAAGTAAAACAGAGACAAAAAAAGTAAAAAAAAGACTATTGCTACTCTCTATAGGTCTGCTGAGTAATGATCAAAATAAATAGACATAGTAAAATGACTTTTTAAATATTTTATTATAATACCATGAGATATACAATTACAAAGATGTTCTATGTTTGGGTTTCAGTAATACAGTGTTCCAGCACCCATCTCTCAACCAGTGCCCATTTCCCACCACCAATGTCCGATTCCCTCCCCTCCACTAGCCACCTGTATGGCAGGTTCTTTATTTATTTTCTCTCTTTCTCTTTATCCTCTCTTCCTTCTCTTACACATTATGGAACGCGATCCATATATTTAGAGGCTATCATGTGTATCTTTTGCTTATATTCAGTACTCAGTTCTAGGCTGGTATTATCACTTTTGACAATTATTAGCACACTATTCCCTCTCTGTCTTACCTAACCTCGACCCCACATATTTGTGATAGGATTCCACCTTTGACAAGACCTCCTGATCCATGTTTTGCCTGACCTTGGATATTGGTATCATACTTCATATCTCTCTCTATTTCTCTCTCTACATTATATATGTGTGTGTGTGTATAAATTATTTCTGAATCAACAAAACAACAGCAAAAGAAGAGATTTGTTGATGTGCTTTGATTTGTTGACAGGCTTTGATTTAATGAAGGCACTGATTGTGGATGCTCTATTTGCTTTAATTCATGGGAGCTGTAACTTCATTAAAATGCTTAATATAAGACCTCATAAGAAAAGATTGAAGTTAACTGACACCTCATGGAAAATAAGAAGTACTTCAGATATAGTACAATAGGCTACTTGTGATAGCATATAGCCAAAATAAATCACAAATAGTTGTTTCAGGATAATGATAACAAATATTCTATTATTCTTATTATGTAAGAAAATTTGTGTTAAAAAAAAAGAAAATCTGCCAGATTATTTTATTCAGTTAATTTATTCAGTAAATTCTTTACTAAATTCTTTTAGGTTTTGATTCTGTTGAGATTTTTATTTCCACATATAGTTAATTTTGCTTCCTACAGTTGCATATTTCATCAGAGACAATTGTTAGGAACAGAAAATTTTATAAAAGTTCTCACTTGACTTCCTCCTATATTGAGCTGAAATATTAAGAACTTTCAAAACATTTATAATTCTATCAGAATATTTTGGAGGCAAGGGAAAATTCAGAATGTAGTATTGTATCATGATCTGTTCCTCTAAGTATAAAAACCTCATCATTCATAGGTTCCATATTTATTAATTCACCTATTTACTGAAATACACTTATAGTCCTCAAATCGATACTCAACACATTTACATAGTATACATGGAAATTTACAGTGTCAGAATATTTAAATTCCACTAGAGGTAAAAATAAGGCAGCATTGCCTTGTATTGATGTCCACACTACAAACACGAGCCCTTCTCAGATCTAGTTTGCGCACACTTTTTCTCACTTATTGGGTATTTGGTGACAAAATTCCCCACCATTTTAAGTGGTCCTGACATGTATTGCTTGACATGTATTGCTTATATTGTTTTGTGCTACCATAAGAAGCCTATAGTGCGACATTAGGATAAAAATATGGAAGTTATATAGCCCTACATTTGTGTCATGAGTTCAACATTAAATTGTCACTTGTCACTTGTCTTTCAATTGTTCATCAATTTTCTTGAGCACCAGTAATGCTCTATTCATTGGGAATGAGGTCCATCATTGTTAATGTTTTGGCATATCGAATACACCACGCGTAGCTTAGCTGTGACTCTGCATGTCACAGGCTCTATTACAGGCTCTGCATGACTCCTGGGTTCATCCCAGGGCCCAGTTCTTTCTACGTCAGACCATCAATCACCAAGGGCTACCTCTTGGGGGTAGACAAGTCTGTCTCCTGTCTGCCACCTGCTGACACAGTCGGGCACTGCAGCCACAGCTGCAACACCTTGTGGGCAGAAATATTAAATTAACAATATATATTTTAAAAACTTGTTTTTAAATAACAGCATACATAAAATAATTTAAGTTAATGTATTGTTTTGCAACTATAGGCTCATAGATCTTAATGCTGAAGTTCATTTAAAAACATAAATTGAATATTCTAGAATTCATTGTTTTGGTGACTTTAGACAAAATTATCCACAAATAGTAATATTTGTATTTTGAAAAGAGATGTGAACAAATTTACATTACAATTATTGCAAACTCATTACAATAAGAATGAAGACAAATTGGTGGATAGATGATACACCAAAAAGATTAAGAATTCAATTCTTTCCTTTCTTTGTCCCTTTTCTTTTCAGTCTATTGAATAATCAAAAAAAATTACTAAAAAAATATGGTGAAAAGAAGGTCCAACAAATGGCATTTTTTTCTTCTCAAGTTCTAGAGTTAAATATAATTCTAGATATGGATGCACTAATCCCCGGTACACATTAATAAACTGTAGGGAGGCCAAAGCCATAGCACAGCGGTTAGGGCGTTTGTCTTGAAGGCGACTGACCCGGGTTCAATCCCTGATATCCCCATATGGTGTCCCCGCACTCCTGAGCACCGCAGGAGTAATTCCTGAGTGAAGAGCCAGGAGTAACCCCTGAGCATCAGCGGGTGTGACTCAAAAACAATAAACAATCAATCAATCAATCAATCAATAATAAATAAATAAATATAGAAACTGTAAGTGCCCCTTCATTATTGATTTCTCCAGCACACTAATACAGTAAGAAAAAATAAAGGCAGGATACTCATCTAAAATAAAATAAGCCAGTTCTAAACTGCGAGGCTCTTAGTGATGTTCAGTGAACCATGAAATATTTAGAAAAAGCATAAATACTTTTATGCCAGGCACCAAATCGGAATAAGCCATATACAAGGCAAGTGCTACTACTCTCTGACCCTCAATAACATACTTGTCATAGTTTAGTTAAATGTGTGTATGCTAACTCCAAAATCTTGGTATTTTTACAAATTTCTTTTTTATTTAATTAAGTCATTTAGTATTATTTATTGATATTTCTGGAAATTGTCTTTTAAATTGTCAATACTGTGCAGAGAAGAAATTATAGTGTATCTACACTACCATCCTTTATATAGTATAATATTTCTTGTAGTACAGCTTTTAAAAAATGGGCATCTCACTGTGATGACAGTGGGATTTTATATTCGCTTTTTATTGAACAGCACATTTTCCAGTTTTTGTAGTGTAGTTTGTGCTTATTCCTGAGGGGGTGTTCAATGGGGAAAGCTGGTCTCTGCTCTTTCGGGTGTATCTGTGTGTCAAGGCCCTGAAGGAATAGTTTGAGGCTCTTCAAATTCCTGAAGCAACCAGATGCCATTGGGCTACATTGGCACATGATAGGGTCAAATAGAAATGTTACTGGTGCCGCCTCGAGCAAATGGATAAATAACGGGATTCAAGTGATCAAGTGAAGTGACCAAGTTTATGCTTATTGTTTGGATGACAGGTTTAGCTAGTTTGGGAGCTTTGCTGTTTTGCCCACTCACAGCTTAATCTATTTAAGCCAAGGCTCATTCTACTGAGATCTCTCTTCTATGTAAACACTGCTAGAGGGGTGTGGCAGTTACAGAAGTCACTTTGACTCTGAATAACTTCTGACTTACACATCTTCTAAGACTTCTATGTTTTCTAGATTGGGCACAGCTCCTCTTTATATCCACTGCACCAGTGTGGGACAGTTAGAATTTACCAGGAGACTACCACCCTGGCTACGTTGAGACTATAGGAGGATTATAGGAAGGATCATACTAGTTTGCTCTCAAGCAGGCCTGTGTGACCCTTTTCAGTATACAGAGAACAAGATACTCAGAATCACCCTGGTGCAGATAATAAATAAGAAGGACCTTGTGGGTACCATCTAGATTACATGAAGCTCATGAAATTAAGATGTATTACTTTATATCAGCCCTCTCTCTCTTCAGTGTTTTACATGAGAGATAATCTCAGAAGAAGAGCTTAGTCCTTGGCTACCCTACCTGTGATCCGGCGAGGCACCGTCCTTCTACATTCTGTTTAGGGTTCTTTGTTGACACCTCCCTGTCACCTCCCTGACCCTCACTGGGTTACTTTGGTGTATACAAGGGGACTGACCTGAGACCCCTTCGCTTTTGGCCTTTTGCTTCTTCTTTCAAGTGAGATCATTTCTCTTTGGTGGGAGATTCAGGCTCTTTTGTATGGTCTAAGTTCGAACAGAGCTAGAGTTCTTTTATTATATTGGATTGCTGTGGAAAATCTTTTGTACTATTAAAAGCCTTCTTGGAACCGCGCCAGACTCGTGAGTTTTTATCTGTTCCCCTGCGTCCTCGGAGGTAGAAGAGAACTTCAGTCCTATGCTGTCTGGTGACCCCAGCGGCATCTCTGACACTTATTCTGTTTTTTTTTATTTTATTTCACCACTTTTAGACATACAATTGCAATATGCTCATGCTCAAGTTTTGGTTCTACAGTGTTCCAACACCCATCCCTCCACCTGAACCCATCTCCCATCACGAATGTCCCCACCTCCCTCCTCACTTCCGCACCCAACTACTTGACGGGTTCTGTATATCTTTTCTCTCCTCTCTATCTCTCCCTCCTGCCTACCTTTCCTACATGTTGTAGAATGCAGTACATTAAAGGACATAACCGTTTCCACTAGTTTGATGGACCTCATGGCTGCAAGCAGCGCCGACTTAGGGCCTCATGGTCAGCGTCCAGACAGCAAAAAAGGTGGCTAATGTGCTGGAGTGAATCTCATCCAGCTGCTTCCAGGACCCCCCAGAGTTGATGGTCCAACACCCAAAACTTGTCCTGGGGGCCCCATGGTCAGCTGAGCCAGGGGAGAGCAGAGTTCCAGCTCCCCAGCTGCGTCTGAGGCTCTGCATGCTCTGGCTGGTCAACCCCGGGCAGCTTCTGGGTGGAGCTCAAACAAAATGGAGAGGGGAAGGGCGACCCCAGCTCCATCTGACGAATTCCCGGTGAATCCCTCTCTGGTAGCTACCTACCTGGGCTCAAATTAGTATTGCTCTGTTAATCTGGTCCTGAGATCAGCATCCCTCCTGGGTGGGCTCTGATGTGCTGCAGCATCCGGACAGCAACGATGGCATCTAATGTGGTGGGCGAGTCTCATCTGGCTGCTTCCGGGACCCCTCAGAGGTGATGGGCCCACCCCAAAACCCATCTGTTCTCCTGGGGGCCTCATGGTCAGCTGAACTAGGGGAGAGCCAAGTTCCAGTTCCCCCAGCTGCTCTTAAGTCTGTGCTGACACTTATTCTTATTCTTAAAATATCTCTGTTAATCTCCAAGTAGAGTAGATTTAGTAGGATCCATATATTTTAAATCGATACAATTTATACCTTTCCAAAATTGTGAGATTATTTCTAAAGTTTGCAATATAAGCGACTCAATTTTAGGTTCTATGGTATCAATATAAAGACAGAAAATGTGCCAGAGAAAATTATGAACACCCATGAACAGTATTTAGGGATACTTTGTTGAACAATTTTTTTCTACACTTCAGAGAAATTCAGATTACCTTTACCATCTAGAAATCTTTTGATTTGCTTCCTTTGCTCAGTAAAACTCTAAGCAGCAAGACTTTAGATCAACTTTAGTCACTGAATTAAGAATTACTTTCCTGAAAAGTGGAGTGGAGGGTGGATGGGATTAAGCATGAATGTGGCAATAATTTACTGCATTGCACATCTCTCTAGGAGAAAAGCTCCCATGTGCTAGCTGCCTTAATCAATCTCATGCTCTCATAATCCCTTTTATATTTTGTATCTGACTGTCACAGTTTACTTTCATGAAAAACATAATCTGATACAAACTCTTCTGTTATGGGTTGTTCATAGAGTCGCTTTTATTAAGATCATTTTCATTGACAGGTTTATCCTATTACTATAACCAATGACCTAAGATTTATTTTGCTATTCTAAATAACATGAATCTAGGTTATTAAAAAGAATGTCATTGGAAGATGACAGCACTTTTTATTACTTTTATTATCTGATTTCCAAAATATATAAATTAGCTTGCTTATTATATGGTTAGGGTTTAAAATTTTAAGAGATGATTTTAAATCAATAAGCATAATGTTTCTGCAAAATATGAAGCATATTAGCTAGCCCAAAATAATTTTAAATTTGGTAATAAGGCACTTTTTATGTATTTTCTCTAAAATACACATAATATGTAACCCATATCCTTTAAAACTCAAATTTACCCTATTGTCTCTACTGAAAAAGTTATTTATACCTTTTAGATTGTTAATCTATTTGACTTTTTATGTTATATTATCTTATGAGAAATTTGTCTAATATAAATTAATATTAAATATATTCTGTAAAATTATTGTGGAAAAGAATGTTCTGTGGGTTAACTTTTTGTATATGTATATTTAAGAAAAAGAAAATTAAATTAAAAGCCTAAATGTTATATTTGTATATATTACATACAATACTATATAAAACACAAGGGGAAAACCCTATATAGTCACAGAAGTACAAATGAAAGTAAAACCATCAATCTATGACCACTAATTTTTAACAAGTGTCAAGATCATTAAAGGGCAAGAAAGGTCTCAAAAGGTAACTCTGGCAGAGTTGGATGTCAAACATATACCAAAATAATTCTAAACAAACCAAAAACCTAAAATACATAAGCCATAACCACTTAAAATAATTTCATGGGTGAATCTTATTAAAGTTGGGTATATACTTTTCTTACACAGGTACTGATCCCCAGTACCACATGTAACATGCTGATTCCCACCCTACTGGGAGTGATCTCTAAACACAGAGCCAAAAGTAAACCTGAGCAGCACCAGGTCTGGCCCAAAATCAAAAATGAAAAACAGGGGCCTCAGAGATTACAGTAGGTACAGCAGGTAAGGATTTTGCCTTGCAAGCATCCAACCCGGATTCAGTCCCAACATCCCATATGGTCCACAATCATTGCTGGAGTAATTGCTGAGTGCAGGAATCGGAGTATGATCTGAGCATCACCTGCAGTGACTTACAAATATATACATACATCCATAAATAAATGAATGAATGAATGAATGAATGAATGAATGGATAGATAAATAAATAGATATATAGGTAAATAAGTAAATACAAGCAAAAAGTTAATATGCGAGTATTATATTTTAAATATAAGTTTTATAAATTTCTTTTATCTAAATTATATAACTAATGCCTACAATTCAGTAACTAAACTTAAAATATAGGTTAAAATGTAAATTTACACTTCTGTGGAACTATATACAAGTGTCACATTACAACATACACATTAAAATTTTAAACATTGTTATCCTTTAATACAAATGCAAATTAAGAAAACCTGAGGTATAATTCCACACCCATTAAAACTGATACAATGGAGAGAAAAACAAGAATGGGAACTGGAGGAACTGGTTGAGGAAAAAGAAGTGGAAAAGAGGGAAGATGAATGGGGAGACAGGGAATAAAATCAAATAAAAAGAAAAAAATATAAAAAACATCAAACCCTGATGTCAGGAATGTAGAGTGGCATAGATGCTATGAAAAAGTTTTGCAGTCTCTCAAAAAGTTAGACATCAAGTTAGTATATAAGCCATAGATTCTATTTCAGATATATACTATAAAGAGTTGAAATAATTTTCAAACAAACCCTGACACAAACATGCACTGTACAAAGAAGCACTATCTACAATTCTCAAAATGACAAATAATGTGCAATTCAAATTATATGATAAAATGAAATAATATAGCACATATATATCTATATACAGATATATACATATAATGGAATATTATGCAGGCATAAAAAGGAATAAAGAACTGATACATGCAATAAATGTGTTATTGCCGGAGCGATAGCCCAGCGGGTAGGACATTTGCCTTGCACGTGGCGGCCTGTGCTTGCCCGGGTTCGATCCCTGGCATCCCATATGGTACCCCAAACACCGTTAAGAGTAATTCCTGAGTGCAGAGCCAGGAGTAACCCCTGAGCATAGCCGGGTGTGACCCAAAGAGCAATAAATGAATGAATGAATGAATGAATGAATGAATGAAATGTGTTATGAAGAAATTTAGGAAAATATTTTACTAAGTGAATAGAATCTAGCAAAATAAGTCAAACATTGCACATTTGTTTGATACTTTCTAAATAGACAAATACACAGACTCAAAATTGCCTGAATTAAGTGTATAGTCTGTGAATTTGGGATACTAGGCTAATGAGTATGTGTTTTAGCTTTCTATTTCAATAAAGTATATCGATTCACCACTGCTTTTATAACACTAAACACTGAGGATACAGTTTCACACCTCAATATGTGTGTATAACTTACTGTCTCTATCACCAAAGTTGAATGCGTTGACCCTATCAAATTGTGTAAATTCGCACTATCAGCTACCACATTTCTATGAGCATAAAATTTTGATTTGGGAAGGGTACACTGGTGAAGGGAGAGGTGCTGGAACACTGTATGACCAAAACTCAATCATGAACATCCTTATAAATGTGTATAGTGGTACACATACACAGTGGTATAGTAAATATAAAATAAATATACAAAACAATAAACAAGGTTTAAGGCATATGCAGAAGTTTTATTGCCTAATGGCAGTTAGATCTGCAGCAGTGTATGGTCCCCAGAGAACAGCCAAGTACAAATCCAGTAGTAGTCTTAGTAGAGTTCGATGCCCAACCCACATAAAGGACATTAGAATAATAAGAAGCTATAATCAAAAATATTCAAACTTTACAAGATTTACAGAATTCCTATTTCCATAATTCATTTTAGATCTTCAAAATTCAATCTCAAAATTCAATCTCAAAAACCTCACAATTTGGGCTTCCAAATTACCTAGCTATTTTGAATTCCCATGATTCTTTGTTACATTTATGTACTTTTTTTACATTTCTGTACTCATAACACACAACCAGAAAACACAACATCCATGTCTCTCAAAGAATCATCTCAGTACACTGTATACTGACTACTTCACTATTTTTGCCCTAAAAACATCATTAAGTCAAACTAAAAACTGGCATAGATGCACATGTAACAGTGAATCCAGAGACAATATATGAGGTTAAATCCCTAGAGCATTTAAGCGAGATAAATTATAGGCTTCTGCAGAATGCATTAGAGATATGGGAGCTGTCTGCAGATGCTTTTAAAATGAAAGTCTTGTTCAAAATAGGGATCTATGTGATACAGAAAGAATGCCAAGCAACATGTCCTGGAATTGCAGATACTAATTTTATCTCTAGGGTGGAGCATTTGGCTTCCTGGAAGAACAGTGGCTTTATCAAAGACTTTGAAAATTAGGGGAAAAAAAAGAAAAATGTGCAATGTATTAATGGTCACCAAAGCCATCTACTTTCATCAAAACATATTTCCATGGAAGTAGTAGAAGAACTAACATATCACAATACATTTTATTTGGGAAAACTCATAGCTAACCCAAATTTTCAATTGTCATTTTGGTTGTGTTATTCCAACAAGGAAAAAGCAATTTGTCTAGTAGTAATCTACTAACCTATGAACCTACTTAAACTCAAAATATTTTTATAAGACTGTCATAAATTTTAAGTAATGAAGTTAAACTAAAAGTGATTCCTCAAAAGATTTCAGGAATCATCAAGTTCTCCCCTTTTTTAAATCCTCAAAGCAACTAAAGATCCAAAAGAACAGGGGGAAAGTCGGTATTGTCATTCTAAAGTCAGAAAGGAGACCCCCCCGCACAATACTTGGAGTATGGTATTAGTGTGCCATGGCTGTGTAACAATTTACCATCAATATAATGGCTTAAAACAGCATCCATTTTTTATCTTATAGTGGCTGTGGTCCAAGCTTGGTTTAATGGGATTCTCTGCTTTGAGGCACACAAAGCTAAAATTAAGCTGTCAGTCTGTTTCCACTCCCTTCTTAAGTTCTGGCTTACCAATTTTATTCAGGTTGCTATTCTGTTTCCTAGATCCTTTTCTGCCTCTATATGAATCTCACAAAAGTTTACTACATTGCTGCTAGGTCAGCAGAAAATAATCTGATAATTCACCTTATGAATTCTTTCTGTTTTCCTAATCTCCCCAATATTAATGTAACTTTTGAATACCTCAAAATCAACTGAATAGTAATACTACAGATATACTCAAGAGTTAAAGGCCAGCAAAAAATGTAGGGATGAGTTAATAAGATTTGTTTAAAATAAAGGAATAAGTAGTGGTAACCATTTTATTATTTTTTATTGGATCACTGTGAGATAGACCATTGCAAAAGTTCTTCATTATTGGGTTTCATCAACAGTACCCCAACAACCATCCCTCCACCGTGCACATTTCTCAACTACAATGACCCCAGTTTCCATCCCACAACCCCATCCCTCAACTTTTTCTTCTCTCTCTCTCTTTCTCTCTCTCTCTCTGTCTTTCTCTCTCTGTCCCCTCCCTCCCTTTCCTTCTGCATATTGTTGTTTGCAAGACAGATCCTGAAAGATAATCATGAATATCCCTTTATCAACTTTTACACTCCAACATGACCATTTCCAACTATTACTTTAATGCTGGTCCCTTGTATATCTTACCTATCCGTCTCCCCATGGTACACTTGTGGTAGTGGATATTCGTCTCATCCTGTTTTTTATATACCACAAATGAACGTAGTCATTCTATATATGTCCTTCTCTTTCAGAATCACTTCTCTATGTATAATACTCTCCATTACTATCAATTCATAGGAAAATTTCATGACTTCATTTTCCTAACAGTTGCACAGTATTCAATTGTGTAGATATACCAGAGTTTCTTTATTCAGTTGTCTATTCTCAGGCACTCAGGTTGTTTCCAGATTCTGGCTATTATGCATAGTGAATATAGAAGTACAGATAGTATTTCTACAGAGTGTTTTTGGGCCCCAAGGTATATTTCTAGGAGTGATATTTCTGGGTAAATGGGAGCTCAGTTGCTAGTTTTTGGGAGGAAACTCTATGTTGTTTTTCCAAAAGGCTAGACCAGTCAGCATTCCCATGAACTATGAATGAGAGTCCCTTTCTCCCCACATCCATCTGAGCACTGGTTGGTTGTTCTTATTTTTTGGATGCGTGCCAGTCTCTGTGGTGTGAGATGATGTATCATTGTCATTTTGATTGGCATCTCCCTGGTGATTAGTGAGGAAGAACATTTTTATATACCTTTTGGCAATTTAAATTTCTTCTTTGAGGATGTTTATTTTCTTTTTTCTCCTCAAATTTTGATGGAGTTGGACGTTTTATTCTTGTAATGTTCTACCAGTGCTTTGTACATCTTCGATATCAACCACTTATCAGGGTGTTAGGGGAATAATTTTTTCCTATTCTATGGGCTCTTTTGTATTTTCATCACTGTTCCTTTGAGAAGTAGTTCCCATTTTAAATGCAGTTTGATATGTAATGGAACACACAGAGTTTTGATGAGACCACTAAATATTATACTAAATGCCTATGCCTAAATATGTAGGAGAGGATTTTTCCAGTAGTTCATGCTTTTACCATGACACTAGAACTCCATACTAAAAAGAAAATACTGACAAAGCAAAATGCCTTTTAATAGAATTCTTATTTCACTTTAGAATTCTTTTTCTTAACCTTACTATAATTCAAAGAATCTCAGAATGTAAGGTTTTTATGACCCATTTCACTGCTTTAAGGTATGTAAAATATTTGGCAGAGGAATTGATAGAAATGATATTTAGGACTTAGTCAGATAGCACTTGTCAGGGGGCACATATGTTACTTGAGTAGGACCCTGGTCCTAACCCTGGTTACAATTTCCAAGAACTACCAGTTGTAGGAATGTGGGCTGGAGCCCCCAAACACAGTGTGTTTTTTGCAGGAGGCCCCTGAATAGCAAATGTCTGGCTCAGCTGGTCAAGGTTAGCCTGAAGTAAGCCCCCAAACCTCCTGAACACTGCTAATAAGCCTTTTCAAAGAAAGTGATATTCTATCTTTGATCCCTGTATTCCCTAGTATATTATGCTGAGATTGAACAGATTAATGCAGATGATGGCTAATTAGGGTCAATTTTAAAATTTCCTTGCTTAACCATTATATAAATACTTTATGGTCATAAATTTAGAAAGATTCATTCCATCCCAACCCTATTAAATTTGCCTGGTCCTTGTACAAGTTAAAGTCCAAATAGACATAATTTAATAAGCTAAATATATAAATTGGATATTGAATCCCAATATTTTATGCATTATTAGAGCTCTGCTTTGAGAACTATGATTATAAGTAAATCTTGTTTACATTTTAAACCTTCAATAATTTCCTTGAAAAAGTAAGACTATTTTTCCACTGTCTTGTAAACCCCTACATAGAAACTATTTGAATTGGTAATCATCTCTCTTGTTTATAAATATAACTGAACAAAAATTAAAATAATAGAAGGATAATAATATATTCTTCAATATTACAGTTTGAGGAAGAAGAAACTGCGGCAGGGTGGGTGTCGATGATCCGGGCTGTGATGGGCTGGTCGGCTGGGTGGAGTTCTGGGCCGGATTGAGGAAGAAACTGCGGCAGGGTGGGTGTCAATGATCCGGCTGTGATGGGCTGGTCGGCAGGGTGGAGTTCTGACGAGAGGGAAGTCCGGATGTGGAAAATGGCGGCGCCGTGGAGTGGGTGGGGGGGTCGTCTGGCTTGTTGTGAGGTTCTGCCGGGGTGGTGGGCCAAGGCTAGAACTCACCATGCCTCCCGACTGCCTCATGAACGGCTGGGCACAGGGAGAGCAAGGAACCGCTCTGCCCCATGTCTAAGAGTCTCTGGACCAGCATACCCCCACCCACTCCACGGGCGCCGCCATTTTCCACATCCGAACTTCCCTCTCGTCAGAACTCCACCCAGCCGACCAGCCCATCACAGCCCGCTCGCGGCCGCAATAAATGCTTTATTTGGAGGTGTTTAAAGAATATGCCTCCCGCACGGCAAGCCTAGCAAGCTGCTCGTGTTGTATTTGACATGCCAAATGCCAGTAACAATTATATTAGGTCATTCCCATGACCTAATATAATGGTTTGAGGCTCTTTATGTTCCTGTAGCAAGCTGATGCCCTTTGCTCTACTGGCATGAGACAGGACATATGGAGATTTTACTGGTGCCCGCTCTAGCAAATAGATGATTAACGGGAAGACCGTGATCGTGATCGTGATTACAGTTTAGAATAATTAAACACAATCCAGTTCACATATACTACTTGCTAAGAAAAAAAATTTAATATTGAAATAATGTTATGTTCTCCAAATGAAGAACTGAGACAGTATCAATGTGCATATGAAGAAAAGAAACACATATAATTGCTTAGATAAAACACAAGATACAAGTGAACATCATGAAATATTTTTTTTAAACATTGACAATGTTAATATGCTGGAAAATATCAATTTTGTCTAAAAAAACTACGACTTGCTACTACCCATTAAATCTGGTCTTGAAGAGAGAAATCTGGCATAGTGGAATATTTAGATCAGTGAAGATAAATCTAATGTTTGATAACACTCTACTTATTTTCCTTAGCATTAGCAGTCTCATAAGCAAAAAAATAAAATAAGGTTTATTAGGAACAGTTGAAATAAGCAAAAGTCCAGCCTTTATGTATTGGCATAAGTAGATATTCTTAGATCAAAAATCAAAGTGTTCCCAAAGTTTCCCAATATCCCCTTTTCTAAAGCCAGAAGTAATCTTACTAATGAAATGGAAAGAGGGGTGTAATAAAAAACAGTTCTTCAAATGCTGGGCCTTCTAAAACAGCTAGGCCATAAAAAGTCCTCATAGGAAGCAATTTTATTTGTAATTTGACTGTACTATGGATTAATATTGCTATAAAACAGAGATAGGGTTCTAGGCCACAATTCCTTTAATCCATAAAGGTTATCTGATGTCCTTCATAGATGGCATTGCAAGATCATCGGTAGAAATCAAATTGGAAAGATTATTCTTGACTTTACAGGAAGGATGTATTTCATTTTCACTTCATTTTCTAAATAAGAATCCATAGGACTTAGACAAAGTCAACTCTTCTGAAGGATTAGACTTTTTGTGGTTCTTTATTGAACTCATTTTCAAAAGGCTGTTTGATTCCTAAGCCACAGTTTCTGTATAGTTGTTTTTACGTGCAATGATTTATCAGCTGCCATGTGCCCCTCAGATAAATTTTAAAGCTGTTCCCCATAACAGGCAGAGCCTTATTTTTAACAGAAATAATTGAAAAGGCACCAGGGGCTCCTTGAGAGCTCTGACTGTGCCACTGCAGGAACAGCATTTCCTGAATCAAGTCAGGAAGAGAGCAGCATGAGAAATTGGTTTGGAACAGTATAATTTTTTCAGGGGAACAAGTAAATACCAGGTACTATTTGGAGAGTAATCTGCAATATTCACAAGAGAGTGAAATGTATGAAAATTTCTTACTAAGCCCCTTTGGTGATTTACCAATATCATTTTAGGACCCTATGTTTCCAATCATAGGAAAATAGCTCATATGTTGCTCATTGGCACGCCTTGTTTTATAATACAGTGATAATATAGTCTTCAGCAATCTACTGTTAATGCATGCTGATATATGGGGCAAAGATAACTACTACAATACTAAACTAGGTGGAAATGGAGCTGCTATTATGTAAAAATCATGTGTGGGCTGCATGTCTGTGTGTGATTCTTTTATTTCAGCTCTCCAAGCAGGAAAGAATGTACTCTAAATATTATGAAAATGATGAGTTTGTTTTAATGAAATGCAATATTTTGTAACAAAAATGAGACTGTTTCTGCATATTTTTTCTTTATTTGAAGAAAAATATGTTCTTAAAACAAATACATGAAAAGCATAATTCAAAGCTGCAGCCTGAAAAGTAATTATTTTCACTGTCCTTTACATATTATAATGCATAGATCTTGATTGGTTAAAAACCACACCTTCCATCACTGTTTTGCAACTCCTGTTCTTCGTTTATCTTCCTTTCTCTGCCTTCCTCCTCCCACTGCCACCTTTCCCTTTTTCTCACTTATTTCACTATAAAGTCTTATTTGGGAGAGAAGATTGTGGAATGAACAGTGGAATTGTTTCAAGAGAGGAAAGGATTCCTTTTCCTTCTCAGGCTGAATCCTGACTTCAGTGTAACATAGTAGAAAACTCAAGGATTATCTTGTCCTAGTTCTCTAAAAAATTAGTTTAAGATACTTTCTACTTTTCAATAGTAGAGCTTATTAAGAAAAACTTTGACATCCTAAATATATTTTTTATAAATATAATATCTTTGTACTTTGAGTCTGCCCTCTTTTCTAGATCATAAAAACTTTCAACTTATAAAATTCATTTTTTGTTAATTTGTCTTGCACAAATATCCTAAGTAAAAAAGCTTAACCTGGGGCCGGAGCGATACTCCAGCAGGTAGGGTGTTTGCCTTGCACGTGGCCGCCCATGCCGAACCAGGTTCGATCCCCAGCATCCCATATGGTCCCCTGAGCACCGCCAGGAGTAATTCCTGAGTGCAGAGCCAGGAGAAACCCCTGAGCGTTGCCAGGTGTGACCCCAAAAAAGAAAAAAATAAAGCTTAACCTAGGAGCAACACCTTTAGAACATGTCTGGCAGGACTCTCTGGAAAGTGAAATCTCCCAGATATCTCATAGTAATTACTTCTGAAATTGTACTATTATAACTTGTTAAGCTGCTGCTAACAACATATATTCAATTTAAATTTTATTTCAAATAATACTTCAAAGGTTTTTTTTTTGCATTTTACTTGATAAAACTTGAGAATTCATCTAATTCCTGGTAATTATTTCATGGCTATTTTATCACTCTTAGTCATTTGTCGTATAGAAACAGGAAATAAAATGCATGACAGAAAGGATATGAAAGAGACTCTGAGTGACTTCTTGTACATGTAAATAGATTGCTGAATTATTTTCTGACCATCACAATGATAAATTAGGTTCTTATTTCAAAGGCTCCTCTAGGTCAAGTAAACAAAATTCTGCTTGTTCTATTTCTTCTCACACTTCAGTTTCTTTCTCAGAAGTTCTATGACATTTTATTAAAAGAAAATTAAATAATTCCTAGGTTATAAATTAAATAAGCTATAAATAATAGCCTGCATGATTTCTAGTACTCTGATGTAAATTTAAAAGTTAATTTTCACACATTTTTCAATTACATATGTTAACTGTAAATATCTAATTCTTTTACTATATAAACAATAATATTCCCTTTATTTCTTACCACATTATATACTTGCCTATATTATCATTTTTGCAGAGGAGTTTGGAACCATACCCATCAGTGATTGGGGCTACATACTGCTCAGTGTTCAGGGATCACTCCTGGAGTTAATCATGGGACATATACAATACTAGTGAACAAAACCAAGTAAGTTATGTTCAGGGTAAGGAATTCCTGCCCATGCTAAGCTCAAATTCTTAATACTTCATGCTTATGATCAGATTCTTAATAATTTATTTTTCAAACATAATTATTGATAAATTCAACATGCAACATAAAACATCAACATATTGTGAGTCTCAACTATAAAAGATTCAAAGTAATATTATTATGTCATTTTATTGATAAGAAAACTCAGGTTATAAGGTGTTATTTTTCTAAAGATCACTTGATAATTATCAAAGTTTCAGTATATACAAGTCCCTGATCAGTCTGAAAATATAAATGTTGACTACTTATGTCTGACACTCAGGTAGCTCAGATTCTAATGTCATAGAATTATATGTAATGTTTTTGAGCTGGTACTGGTAGTAGGGTCTTTTAATTATTTAGCGTAGCTTGAAAGGATAACTGAAAAGCATCTTCTTGAATAGAGTATTGGATAACTGAATTGGAATTTGAGAGTTGAAGTCTGTAGATGGTATTGCAAGATTTTATCTAAAAAAGAAAGGCCCACATAGAAGAAGAAAGTGAGGAGCCAATTACTTTCTAAATGATAGAAGATGAGCCAGAGATCCAGTATAGTGCTTAAGGTAGTTGTGGTGCAGCCTGCCAAACCAACATCCAGCAGCACATAGGATATCCTGGGCACAAGCGGGGATGATCCCTAAGCACAGATACAAGGGGAAGCCATGAAATCCATAAGGTCTGTTCCATCTGCAAAAAAATATAATGAGATAACAAAACTGATATGAAACAAAGTGTCAATGGTTAAGATAGACAAAACAAAGCAAATTTTAGTGACAGACTTTTTTTCTGGTATGTTACAAGAAAAAATAAGGGGCTCAGGAGATACTGCAGTGGGTAAGGGAAGCACAGTGGGCAAGACTTGCATGAGGTCAACTGTTGCAGGACTACTAAGAGCCTCTGCATCTGCCCTGGGTTGCCTCCTGCAGGTCACTTCGTAGATGGGGGTAGTCTAAATGTGGCAGTTTATCTGACCATGTATTCTGTACTGGCTGGTATAAATATTCTCTTATGCTACCACAATCATTGTGGGACTAGCTAGAAATTGCCAGCATATTTGCCAGGCCACGTTGGATCTCTAAGTAATTAGATCAGAGAGAAATGCTGTTTGCCTCCAAGCAAGCAAGCATGGCTCCCCTGATAACTCAAAGGCAACTAAAATACAAAACTACCGTGAAGTAGACGAGACTCTTGTGAAGACTTGGAGAAATATTTAACTGGCATTAGTATTAGTCTTTGGTTCAGAGACATGCCATCTCAGAAACCCCCTTCTCTACCCTACAAAGGCATTTCCAGGCAGATCTTGGCTCAAAACATTAGCATATAATAGGGCCTAGGTGAGGTGCTGGGAGAAATTACCTAAGGGCATTTGAGCCTTCCTGCTTCCCATGATAGTGGGAGGTCTGAGTTGCAAGGGGATAAAAATAGCCTGCTTCCTCCCCCTCTCTCTCTCTCTCTCTCTCTCTCTCTCTCTCTCTCTCTCTTTCGGCTCTCTCTTTTTGTTTTTGGGCTCTCACTCTCCTTGGGAGTCTTGTCTTTGTCTCCTCTCTACCTCTCTACAGGGCCTTAACATATGGTGGCCGCCATCTTGGCCTACACGTGGCTGGGGTTTTAGCCAGGAATTTAGCACAGGGTTTTTTCTATTGCTGACTTGTATGCCTGAACCTGTGATAAGTAAAGCCTTTTAAAATGCATCAGATTCCTGAGTTTTCATCGCTTCCTGGCACTGTTTTGGACCCAGGCGGTATCCCGACATTTGGTGTCCCTGGGTGGGCATCCCTGCAGTCAACCTGTCTTCAATCTCTGGAACCTTATATGGTAGCCTGAGTCCTACCAGAAGTTATCTCTGAGTGCAGATCCAGCACACTTCTAGGTGTGACACCCACCGAATAAATATTTAGGGTTTTTTGGAAAAGGTCTGATACTCAAATATTTCAGACAGACTTCTGGTATCTGTGTGACCAGGTGAGTAAATGAACCCAGAGGTAAAGGCTCTAAACAAGTTCCTATCAAGTGCACACAAACAGATGATAAAGACCTGAACCAGAATGAGTACAGTACTGGAAATTACAAAGATCTGATTAAATAAGATTAATTTAGTCGAAGTTTGTAGACATTAGATTGGGGCATGAGAAGCAACAAGGACTAAATATGAAGAGAAGTTTGGCATCTCCCACTGTATAAGGATTTATGTGTAAAGTCATTTTAGGAAAGACAATGTGTTTATTTGGGGGAAGTTCTGGTGATTTCAAACATGTTTTTTGTGAATATCAGTCTGTAGGATAGTATGCCAGAGGATCTGGGTACACAGCTTTGGTAATTACTATCTTTGAGAATTAAGTATGAAAGTAAATTACCTGTTTCAAAACTTCATATCATGTGAGAGGAGCAATAGCAGGGGGAAACGTGCAGAATGCATATTTAAGGATAAGATCAGAAAAAGTAGAAAATAAAAAATAAATAATAACATTTTTCAGTATATAATATATAGAAGAAAGTGGTTTAGTAATTGAAAGTGATATTAGGACTTGGAAGTGGGCAAAATCTAGTTTTAGCTGAAAGAGCATGTGGAAGGCTGCTCTTCGTTCAAATCCTCTTGCTTACTAGTTCTATGCTAGAAAATCTCTTTTTCACTAGTAATAAAGAATTATGTTTGATTTTCTTGCTTTATTAACTCTGCAATGAGGTGCAGGAAGTGACAACAGAAAGATTTAGATTTTCTATGCTCCTCACTGTTTACTTTGGTTTATACAATTGCTACTTGCAGCTTAAATCTTCAATTGGAACTATAATGCTCAATCAACAACCAACTGTGGTATTCTGAAACCAAGCTAGGACATTAAATGTGCTGTCTTATTCACATTCATATGTGAATATAATCTGCTGAATACCACACATTTGACAATATTTTGAATATTCTTCATTTTTCACTTGCTGACTAGGTTCTTATGTCTCCTTTTCCCCCTACAGTGTCGCCTTCCCCCTACAGGTTTTATCATTGTATTTTCACCTATTTCTGTTATGGTACTTTGCATGATGATAGGAAACCCCTTCAAATAGGAAACCCCTTCCTACATAATCTTATTAAGGGACAGAACCAGTAAGTTTTGATGAAGCTCATGGTTCAGCTGCTAACCTGTTTTTCAGACTTATTTCCTTAATGTTCTTATTTCCTTAATGTTCTCTTAATGAAATTTAATACCCAGCCTTAAATTTCAAAGTTTCCATGATATTTTTGACATGACCCTTGAATCTCAATATTGCGTGATTCACTTTTTGATAATCTAGGCCACAAAGTAGAAAAGATATAACACAGATATGTTTGTAAATCTCTCTAGAAATAAAATTTCTAAAATTAGTTTCTAGCACCGTTTCCCAGATTTGTCAATCTACCCTGGGCTACTACAATGGGCTGAAGACAACAGTGTGGTGCGTCTTCTCGGGCAAAACATCACCACCAACAGATGGTTCATTTGTTCTCTCTCAATAGAAAAGTCAGTAACAAATACTGTGTCATTTTGTTACCTATTCTTAATATTAAGCCCAAAATGGGTATCACTGTATCACTGTATCACTGTCTTCCCATTGTTCATCGATTTGCTCGAGTGGGGACTAGTAACATCTCCATTAGTCCTGCCACAAGCAAGTGTAACCCAAAGGCATCTGCTTGCACCAGGGACAGGAAGAGCCCGAAACCATTCTTCAGGTCATGGAATAGAGGTCCATAATTGTTACCAGTTTTTGGCATAACAAGTAAATAAAACATGGGGTAGCTTGCCAGGCTTTGCCGTGTAGGTGGTAAAGTCTCAGTAGAAGGCTCTCATCTTGAGCATTTACTGAAGAAACTTAAAGGGGAAGATCAGGTTTTCTATTGGATGAAGCTCTGAAGAACTATGGAGTCTGGATGTTGAGAATGACTGAAAGCATGAGGTGTGGGTTGCTCTAGCTTCTTGTTAGGCTTACTGGTATCAGTTACAACCCGTCTAGAACTGTCTACAATGTATAAATGTGAAAGATCTTGGGAAGGACCTTATCCTAAAATCAGCATTCTCTAAGAATATCTTACCCAAAATGGGTAAGATTCTTAATATTCTATTCTTAATATTAAGTCCAAAATATGTGTAATATCTACAAATATTTACTTAAAAATTAATGGATTCCAAAGAAAAAAAAATAAGAATTGTTTTCTACTTTATTTCTGAAAATGTGATAAAAGAATTTAGAACACTGTGTTGGATAGAGTATGCAGATATTCAGTTCAACCATTCTCCAGTTTAGTTTCCTCCACAATCCTACTTTTTATATATCTTCATAAGATCTCTCCAATGAGTGTTCAGTAAAATTAATTTTAAAATAAATTTGAACATTACATATATCTTTTTGCAAGATAGGTCAAATGTGTTCAGCAATGCATTTTAAATTTTATTTAACTAGATAATAAATATATTTCTTAATTCCGGTTTTCATAAAGCAATTTAATACATATTCAATCTTACATAGTGTAATTTTATTAACACTCAGAATAACAAAATATAAAAGGGAATAATAATAAGGAAAAAAGGAGAAAGAGGCTGTCCTTAGAGAATATTGTACTAAATATCATTTTTTCTCCCAAAGAGAAAATTATTTATTTATACTCTCTATGTCTCTTTTATGGAATCTGAATGAAAGTGTGTTCTAGCAGTTCTAACTTGAAATCATGATGATATTAAAGTCACTTCAATAAAATGCTCAATTAAAAGACTTATTTCTGGGAGATCAGGAATGCGACTCAAATAGTGGAACTCATGTTTTGTATGTGAGAGACCTTGAGTTCAATCCCTGGTACAGTATAACCCTATTGGTATCACTAACTGCAGCTTTACTAACCCTCAAGCACTCCTGAGCTCCCAAGAACTGCTAGGATTGCTTAGATATATAGGTATGTATTAATGTAATGAACTTAAAAATTCACAACTAGAAAGACATAAATAAATCCTGTATTGCTGATTTTTCCCCTCATCATCTTTCATTCCCTAAATAATTACTTGAGCTTCTTGGAGTCAGATGGGTTTCAAAATTCAAAACTTCCTAAATACCAAAAAGGTCATGTAAGTATTGCATTCCAGAAGAAAAATCCTAGTAGAATCTTAGGAGCACATAGAAATGTAACATATGAATAATGCTAGAAGAAATTGCATCAATATTCAGAGTGTGAGGAAAATAAGAACATAAATGGAGTAATCATTCTAGTAAAATTTTAAACAAAATACATTTAATTAGGTCAAATTTTACCCCAAAACAAAACAAGAAAAGTTTTCAGAGATATCTGGATTAGAAGTAGAGAACTCCCCCCGTCCCCCAAACTCTGCTATAAATTTCATAGTCAAATTCTTTGTCAACTTTAAATGGGGCTTAGAAAAAGCTACCATGCCCCTTCCCACACACACACATACAGTATTTAAAATCTAATGATCATACATAATACATAATCTCAGAAAGATACCTCAGCATCTCAAAATATTCCCTACTAGAAAATATAATCAGGTTAAAATTTATATTTTTGTTATATCCATGAATACAGAAACTTGCATGTATATCAAATAAGTGACAGTAAACAAAAATCATCAGAGTTATATGTTCATTAATAAGCTTCCTCTGTAAACATACGTATGTTAGAGGTTGAAGCATAAGCTATTGGAATAAATTGGATGCAAAACAATCAAGCCATCATATCTTCTACATCCACAATGTACACTCACAACTGATAAACTACCTATAAATTTCCTACATGTGTATATGTCCCATAAACGTTCTACTTCCCATAAGCTTCCTATTTTCCATAAACTATCATCCGGACTCCACAGCTCGTCAGAGCTCCACCCAGCAGAAGAGCTGATCACAGCCCTGCTTGACAGAGTTCCACCCTACAGCTGTCTATTTTAAGTACAGGTATGCCTTATCCAGAGACTCAAAGACATGGGGTAGAGGTGCTACCACATCTCCCTGTGCCCAGCTGATCGTGAGTCACCCTGGAGGGAAGGCAGGTTCTAGCCCTGGCCCACCATCCCAGCAGAGCCTCGCAAGAAGAGGAACTGCCACACCATGAGGGCCGCCATTTTCAACATCCAGACTCCACAGCTCATCAGAGCTCCACCCAGAAGAAAAACTGATCTTCCCCATTTCATCCATCAATGAAATGAGAGGCTACTACAAGAGTATCACACTCACACGGGTAGTCTGGCAATCTACCCATGTACTATTTGATATTTGACATGCTAAAAACCAGTAACAATTATAGACCTCATTTCCATGACCTCAAGGAATGGTTTGAGGCTCTTCATGTTCCTGGAGCGAGCAGATGCCCTTGGGATAGAAAAAGACGTATGGATATGTTACTGGTGCCCACTCAAGCAAATTGATGAACAACGGGAAGACAAGTGATACAAGTGAACATTCTTTCCATGAAATTCTTACTTCCAAAAACTTATTACTATAAACTTCTTACACTCACAACTCTCCATAAAAAGATAGATATACATTTATGAAATGACTTAAAAATAAAACACCCACATTTTCTAAAGAGGGAAATTGGTTTTTATTTTTTTTTAATTTTGGAGCCACACCCAGCAGTGCTCTGGGCTTACACTGATCCTATGCTCAGGAATCACTTCTGGTGTGACTGGGAGAATTATATGTAGTGGTGGGGATGCCAGGACAGAACCCAGGCTTATCATTTTCAAGGCAAGTGCCCTACCAGCTATTATTGCTCTTATCCCAAAAACACTGAAATATGTACTTTGACAGAAAGTTCAAAGGTTCTTTTAGAGATGAACACTTTCAAGTCAAAATCTTTGTTTCCCTTGTTTTTCAAAACTGTTTTACACCTGCTCAAAGTATTTGATTTAATAAATTTTAAAGCTTCATCTTTATTACTTTTTAAATGGTTTATTTATGGAAATAGTCTATGATTGTACCACCCTGAATTAGACCAATCTCATTAGACCTAAGAGATAGTTATCACTGAAAAAAGTTAATGATATGTAAAAGCACTCTGTTAGAAAGTATTTCTTGTAGGCTGGATAGATACTATAATGAATCAGTCAACAGCCTTGATATGCAGCCAACTTGGATTTAATCCCTGGCACCACATATGGTCCTGCTGGCATTGCATATTGTCTACCAAGGACTGCCAGGAGTGATGCCTGAGAACAGAGCTAGGAGTAAATCTAAGTACCACAATGGGAAAACACCCAAAACCAACATATAATAAATATATATACATTTATTAAGTATATATGATATACTTAATAAAGTATATATACTTTATTAAGCATATAGCATAAATTAAAAAAATTCAGAAGACCAGAAAATTAACATATGCATGGTAAACAATTTTATTACTATATTCAGAAAATTCACCATCATGATTTAACATGTATTTATGGTAAACAAAAAATGCACAACTCAACAAAATTAGTAGAGGAGAATTGTACTTCAACAAAATAAAGGCCACATATGACAAGCCTACAGCTGACATCATAGATAATAGTGAAAAACTGGTAGTTTTCTTGTAAAGTCAGATAAAAGATATCCGTATCTATTCTTTCCACTATTATTCAACATAGTATTAGAAGTCCTAGCCAGAGCAATCAATCAATGCAAGAAAAATGAATAAGTACAATCCAAACTAAAAATAAATTTAAAAATCATTATTTACAGATGACATGAAAATACACATAGAAAATTCTAAGATTTCATTAAACTAATAGAAACAAAATATCAGGACAATGAAGTAGAAAGCTACAACCTCAATATAATTTATTAGCTTTCTGTAAATAATCTAAGTGTCTATGCAAGATAAGAGACATGAAAATAAACCCTTTTTACAATCACTGAAAAAGGAATTATATTCCTAAAATTAAAGCTGACTAAATATATAAATAAGAACCTATACAATAAAAACATAAGGTATTTTAAAATAAATCATAGATAAAATAAATAATTTAAAAATTATTCTGTGCTCTTGAATTAGAATAACTAACATTATAAAGTGGCCATTCCACCTAAAGCAGTATAGATTTAATGCAGTGTTTATAAAATGCCCAATGGCACTCTTTAAGGCAAATTAACAAATATTACTAAAAGTCATATCAAATGACTAAATATTAAATGAAACACTCCTATATGGCATAAACCTTAATTTAAAACTACATAATATATAATTATCGTAATCAAAATAGTATGATGCTGGAGTAAAAATAGACAAATATATCAACAGAACATATTTAAGGCTGAGAAATGAAACTACATGTATATGGACAAAAATGAATTATCATGAGTGTACAAAGAGTCAAGTTCTCTTCCACCTATAGTCTTGAAAAATTAGCTCAAATTGGATTATAAACTTTGATCTTAGACTCAAATTCATAGAAGAAATAAAGAAAGCAAAGACGATACAACTCAACACCTCTACACCAGAGATATATTTGGATATTCAACCCCAAGGCAAGTAATACAAGATAGATAATTCTAAGAATGGGAATACATCATTAAACAATTTTGATTCAGAAAAAGAAGCTAACATAAAAACAAAGTCAATCTATCAATTGGAGAAAGAACATCTCATCCAATTAACTTGGTTAATATCCAAAATGTACAGAGAACTCATACAATTCAACAATGAAAACTTCACAACACAATCTAAAAATGGGCAAAAGATGTAAGCAGACACTTTTTAAAATAAAACATACAGATGGCCCACCTACTTATAAAAAAAGTACTTAACAGAAAATATTATGAAGAAAATGCCAATCAAAATCACAATGAAATTCCATCTCAGAACTATGAAAAGTGACTATATCAAATAGTCAAGAAACAAGGACTGGTGAGGGTATAAAAGATAAAATGTTTTATTTTTCTTTTGGGGTCACACCTGGCAATGCTCAGGGGCTACTCCTGGCAGCTCAGAGGAACATTTGGGATGCTGGGGATCCAACCCAGGTCAGCAGTGTGCAAGGCAAATGCCTTTACAACTGTGCTATCACTCTGACCAGAAATAAAATGTATTTACATTTAGTATTAATGAAAACAGACCAATGATTCTAGAAAAAAATTTGGTGGGTTGTGGAAAATATTAAAATGGGGCTGGAGAGTTAGAACAGTGGGTTGGGTGCTTGATTTGTATTGATTGATCAAGGTTTTCAGTACCCAGAATCCCCTATATTCTCATGAGCACTTCCCAGGGTGATTCCTGCATGCAGGCCAGAAGTAACTTCTAAACAGCATCACGTGTGGCCCAAAAAACAACAAACAAATAAATAGGGACTTGAAAGTAATGCTTTCCTTACATGCACCCTACCTGGGTTTGATCCCTAAACCACTATCACTATCTTCCCGTTCATCATCTATTTGCTGGAGCGGGCACCAGTAATATCTCCATATGTACTGTCTCATGCTAGTAGAGCCCAAGGGCATCTGCTTGCTCCAGGAAGATAAAGTGCCTCAGACAATTATATTAGGTCATGGGAATGACCTAATATAATTGTTACTGGTATTTGGCATATCAAATACAACACTGGCAGCTTGCCAGGCTTGCCGTGTGGGTGACATACTCTTGTAGTCACCTCTAAATACAGCATTTATAGATGAACTGCGCGACCGCAGCGGGAGAGCCAGCCGGGCTGTGATAGGCCTCGTCTGCTGCTGGGTGGAGTTCTGACGAGAGGGAAGTCCAATGTGGAAGATGGCGTCCCTCATGGAGTGGGAGGGAAGGGTCGTCTGGCTTGTTGTGAGGGCCTGCTGGGGTGGCGGGCCAGGGCTAGAACCCGCCATCCCTCTCAGGCGCCTCGTGAGCGGCTGGACACAGAGAGAGCAAGTAGCAGCTCTGCCCATGTCTGTAAGTCTCTGGATCAGCATACCTGGGCCGGATTGAAAAAAAAAAAAACTGCTGCAGGGTGGATGTCGATGATTCGGGCTGTGATAGGCTGTTCTGCTGCTGGGTGGAGTTCTAATGAGAGGGAAGTCCGATGTGGAAGATGGGTTTTGGCATATCAAATATGACACTGGTAGCTTGCCAGCCTCTGCCATGCAGATGGCATACTCTTGTAGTCACCTCTGATCTCCAGCATTTATTGATAAACCACACAAGCCCGGCTTGTGATCAGCTCTTCTGCTGGGTGGAGTTTTGACAAGAGGGAGTCTGGATGTGGAAAATGATGGCCGTAATGGAGTGGAGGGTCGTCTGGCTTCTTGCGAAACTCTGTTGGGGTGGCAAGCCAGGGCTAGAACCCGCCATCCGCCCCAGGTGCCTCGTTAGCAGCTCTTTCCCATATCTGTGAGTCTCTGGATCAGCATACCTGGGCTGGACTTGAAAAAAGAGGATTTTAAAAGCTCTTAATTCTTGAGTCGTCATGGTACTAATACCTCATCCAGAGAATATTTCCTCTAAACCAGAATATACTGCATAAGAGAAACAATGGGCATTGGAACAAAAGTTTTCAAAAGAAAATAAATGGATGGTTTAAGGGAATACATGAAGCTATCAACCTGAAAAGAGAAGAATTATTAAAATTATTGAATAACAATCTTCCACGGGAAGGAACTGAATAGTGAAGTAAGAAGTAAAACAGATCTGTGCCTTATGTACCATTAATGAACCTTAGGCCTAGTTAGGCCTTCCCTCTAACACCTCCTATTCAGCATCAAGGAATTTATTCAGGGGATGATTGGCAGCTTGACTTCATGCAAATGCTCAAATGTCCAGGGTATAATTGTATTGGTTCTTGTTGATACTTTCAGTAGAAGGGCAGAGCTTTTCCTGTACTAGAAAGTCAGAGAGGAGGCTGAGTGTTTTTATGTCCATCAGAAAAATCTGGAAATATGAAGTCATTTTCTGTCAACCAAAATCTTGAGTGAAGAAACTTTTCCTTTTCATTTTTATGATTATAGGAATAGATAAGTGTTATGTCACTTCATTTTTTGTCCCTTTAACTTTTGTCTTACCAGCCTAGAGGGTGTTTTCTAAATCTGCAAACCATTCTGCCCTCACTAGGGTAGAGAGTGCTTTTACTCCTCTAGGATCTAACAGCCTGAAGGTAACATTCCTCAGCCTAATGGATCTGAACTTTTTCTTTCAATTGTTAATAACTTCAGAAAGCCCAACATTCATTCATTTCCTTGACTTTCATTTAAAAACAAGGTATCATGAGATTTCATCCCTTGGCAGGTAGGGTCTAAAGGTCCTCTGTCAGCATGAGGAAGTTCCAGAAAACTGATACCAACCATTTTCCCCTTGAAGATTTAAGGCAGTGAAATCTCTAGGCATATATGATGTAGGCAGATAAACAGGAGAGCCAACAGTAGTGGAATTCCTAGGATGTAATAAAACCAACAGCTCCAAGAGAGTCAAAAAAGGCTGTGCCCTCTTCCAAGAGAAGCTCTAGTGAGAACAAAGGACAGGAAAGGAATTTCAAAAAACACCATGCACCATTGCCAACCCTACCCCTTGACAACACCTTAGCAATGGACTCTTAGCTTGGCAGAAGTTAAGAGTTTGCCTTAACTGGGGAAAACTTGAGAAACCCCTTACCTAGATAGAAGAAACAGCCTGAGAGCTCTAGAAAAGTCACCTTGAGAGTGATTGGCAATCATGCAAAGACTCAGACGCATGGGGGAGAGCTGCCATCCAGCTCTCCCCTAGCTCAGCTGACTATGAAGTTCCCAGGCAGCAAGATGGGTTTTGGGAGTGGGCCCCATCACCTCTGTAGGGCCTCGAAGCAGCCAGATGAGACTCACTCATCATAGTAGCCACCATGGTCTGGACCTCGCAGCTTATCAGAACTCACTCAAGAGAGGTACTGATCTCAAGAACAGCTCAGCAGAGCAGTCAAGTTCAAGCCCAGGTAGGCGGCTCTCGGAGGCAGAGGTCACCGGGCATTCATGCAGATGGAGCTGGGGACCCCATTCCCTCTCTGACCCATCCCAGAGGTCTGGTGGCCCCACCCATGAACTGCCTCAGGGCGATTGGCCATCATGCAGAGACTCAGATACATGGGACAGAGCTGCCATCTGGCTCTCCCTGACTTGTGTGGCTGCTTGTGGCCACGCGACACATCAAACTAGTGGAACCAAGCATGTTCTAGAATATATTACTATCCCCAATGTCTAAGAAAGGGAAGTGAGAAGGAGAGAGAGAGGTGAAAGATAGAAGGGAGATAAAGAACCTGACATAGAAGCAGGCTGGGTGAAGGGGGAGGGAAGTGGGGACATTGGTGATGGGAAATGGACACAGGTGAAGCGATGGGTGTTGGAACACTGTAGAACCAAAACTCAAACATGAACATCTTGTAACTGTATATCTAACAGTGGTATAATAAGCTATTTTTAAAAAGTCACCTCAAACAACTTAAGGAGGTGCATATGCTGCCCGAGCCAATGTGCTTCTTGTGCCCATGTGGCCCCACACATATGTCATCTGAATACATGTGTCTCTCACATCTCCCCTCTTTAGATGTTTATTCTCTTCCACTTTCTCTCCTCCTTCCCCTTTCTCAAAACCTACAAAATAAAATTTGTTTTATTTCACTGCTCATCTCCTTAAATTCTTCTTCAGACAGGCAAAGACAAGACTGTCAATGCCTGAGTAAGGCTTAACCTACCCAGCAGGACCAGGGGTTGGACTGGGATAAAGTCACCATAGCTCTCCTCTCAGACTCAAATAAGCCATCTGTGGGGGCCCATCTACATCAGTTATTATTAACTAAGTTAAAGAGTTTTTTTTTCTTGCTCATGATACGGACAACGAAATGAGCCTCCTGAAGACCACAGTAATGTAATCAAAACATAAAAGCTCACTTATTAAAATGTTTCAGTATTAAGAGAATATCCTGTCCCTCAGTTGTTGCAGGCGTGGTGCCCAGCTGCATTGACAGGTGGCAGACAGGAGACAGGTTTGTCTACACCCAGGGCTCTGCCCTGGATGGTTGATAGTCTGACATAGAAAAGACAGTGCCCCCTGGGATGAACCCAGAGCCACGGCAGAGCATGGCAAGCTACCTGTGGTGTATTTGATATGCCCAAAACAGTAACAATAGTGGACCTCATTCCCAACGAATGGAGACATTACTGGCACCTGCTAGAGTAAATTGATGAACAACAGGAAGACAAGTGATACAAGTGATTAAGAGAATATCATCTAGTGATTATCAGTTACAAGTATAATACAAATAAATCTTGTTCAGTCAAATATTTATAAATATGGTTTAGAAAATTCATTCTTCATAATAATATTGTAAATAATATTATTATAAATTTATTTTAATTATGACTGTATAAATCATACATAGATAGGATTACATTTTTATAAATGGTTATATGCATATCTATATTCATCTGCAATATATCATAAGCATGTCCCCAAATTCTCCATTAGAAATTATTTTTCAATTCTTACTTTATTGAGTTAAAACTAGCTGCTGGTTCATGGGACATAAGCAAATTCTACTTGTTCCATACAGAGTGGTAAATCATGTAACTGGGTTGCTGAAGACCATATGTTCCAGTGATTGGTATAATTTTCTCCCCAATATCCACTTTCCTTAGAATATCCCACCATATTCTTTCATTATAAATTAGAAAAACCCCTGTGGGAAAACTGCAGAATCCACCATATCTTGATGTGATCATTTGAACAGAGTGACAGATGGCTCATGTGCTTAACATGCTCTCACAGTAGCATAATTAGAATGATGATAGTTGTAGCTTTCACATTTCCCCCAGGGAATGTTTCTTTCCTCTTTAGTATTTTTTTACTTTGCTCCAATATTGCTCTGATTTTTCTTTTCAATTCCTTGAATTTATATTTCCCCTTAATTCATACCTTTTTCTTCTCTCTCACATAAAAGTCCAAACTAGTGAAGGTATTTTAGAAAGAGACATTGAATTACAATGGTGTTAGAAAATATCTGAATATAACCTTCTATAAAATGATAAAATGCTTAATAAATATCTTAAAACAACTTAGGAAATACTATTTATTGCAATTATTCTACATCTATACATTTAATGTACAAAGACTTTATTTGAGCAGATATTTGTTTATTTTTACTGTAATTATAACTGATAACCACTAATATTTCATAACCACAAATATTAATAATCAAGAACTAATTGGACTTTCTATATTTTTGGTTACCATTACACCTCTAGTGATCCAGCTAATAGTATATAATTTTTATTTATTTATTTATTTTTTTGCTTTTTTGGGTCACACCCAACAATGCTCAGGGGTTTCTCCTGGCTCTGCACTCAGGAATTACACCTGGTGGTGCTCGGGGGACCATATGGGATGCCGGAGATCGAACCCAGTCCGGCACAGGCCGGCCTCATGCAAGGCAAACGCCCTACCAGCTGGGCTATCGCTCTGGCCCCATAATTTTTATTTTTCAAGAAAAGGATAGCTTTAACTATTTTGAAATTTGAAATAAAAATTAATACTACAGAAAGCATGAAGATAGACTTTAGATACAATACAAAAGGAATATGAATTTATTCTCTAAATACACTGATTATTATTACACTTACCATAAAATGATATTATAAAATGTCAGCCAAAACACTACTCCCAAAAGCCTAGGAAATTGAACTAGTATGGAGTTCTTTGAAGTAAAGTTACCAAGCATATAGAATCTGAAAAATTCTCAATGGGAAAAGTTATGTAAAGGAGTGTTTGCTGAAGTGGCAGCACTCAGGTCACCCTCCTCTTTCTGCACCCTTCTCAAAAATCACATGCATACACATAGGGGCTTTAGAAACTGAGCTGCCATTATTGCATTGTATAACATATGTAAAAACAGTCCCTATTATTAATGAAAAAAAGACTAAGCCCCCTGGAATAAACCCAGAGCCATAGCAGAGCCTGGCAAGCTACCCATGGTATATTTGATACGCCAAAAGCAGTAACAATAATGGACCTCATTCCCAATGAATGGAGGCGACATTGCTGGCGCCAGCTCAAGCAAATCAGTGAACAATGGGAAGACAAGTGACAAGTGGTTATTAATAAAATATATATATATATGTATATATGTATATATAATTTACTTTACTATAAAACAAAATAATTCACATTCATAGAGATTTTACAACTAGTGAAGACATTTCTCTGGTAAGAATTTGGGTCATCGAGGTTAAGACACTTGTCATAATTCACCGAACCAGGTTTGAGTCCCCAGTAATGCATATGGCTTCCAAGAACTACTATGTATCACTACTGAGCTAAGAATAGTGCCAGAGCTCCCTCAGTACCCAAAGAATTCAAAAGTTTTGTTGTTTTCTTGTTTTTATTGATTCAGAAATTAATTTTAAAAAACAATGTTATAATGCTCAAGAAAGCAAAAGGTAAAAATGAAAAACACCTATTATAGTTTACTTGAGAAAAATCTTTCTAGACCCAACCTAATCTTACCAAATGAGATTGCATGCAATTGAACTTTTTTGGCAATATCTACAGGAAAATAAAATTAAAGAGGTACACTGTAGACAGTTAAAAGTTTTTGTATTACCAATTATTTTTAGTTTAATTGTAACAAATACTATATAAATGCTAGACAAGAGCATGAGGGTAAAGTGTTATAAAAGATGTAGATAAATTTTTCACACAAAAAATGTTAGGAGAAAATCATTATAGTCTCAACAAATTGCTTTATTTTTGACTTTTTGGGTCACACCTGGTGATGCTCAGGGGTTACTCCTGGCTCTATACTCAGAAATAACTTTGAGGCACCATAAGGGATGCCGAGGATCAAACCTAGTTTGTCTGTGTGCAAGACAAATGCCCCACCTGCTGTACAATCCATCCATCCCAGTCTCAACAATTTCTAATTCCAAAAGAGGGAGTTTAAGATCAAATATAAACTCAAGTTATTGAGTAAAGCTAATTCTAAATGTTAACTTCACTTCAGGAGACTATCAAATAGACATCACATTAACAAGAAAATTTTGCTTATTTAAAGAGAATTTTAAAGTCACACAAAATTGATATGATGTATTACTACATTGATGCTTTAAATTATAAAAGATGAACTGATATTTTATTCAATGAGAATTTGATAGACAAGTTCCATTTCTTTTTACCTCTGAAAAGAACTCAAATTCCACCCACCTGGACATTATTCTCTACTAAAAGTTTATGAGCTCTCCCCTCCATCTGTCTTTATCTTTTTCCACCACAGGTTTTGGCACTGCCCCTATGTGAAACATCATGACCCAAAATCAGGCCCTATTCTCTTGCAGTAAAGTGTGTCCTATATAACCTCCCTACGCCAACTGTGGAAGGTTTTTCCATTGGTTTATAACCTAGTAACTAGGGAAGGATACTGAAGGCTTAATATTTGAAATAAAGCAACAAAGTTACTAAAAATAATTAATTTCACAAATGAAGCTAATTTATTATTTCCTTGCTCCTCTAACAGCATCCTAATTTATCTTAGAGTTACTCCTACACAGCCTGTTTCTCTCTTGTCACTCACAGACTTCACATACTTTCCCCCTACATTCTAGGATCTCATCGACTTCTCATATTCTTCCTTCTTCAAAGCTATTATGTATTCTGAGGCTATTAATAATCTTTGGACACAAAGGGTAACTGCACAGTTGGATGTAACAGCAGCATTACCTTTTTGCAAGAACAAACATCTAGACTGATTCAAGCAAAGATTCTCTCCTAATTCACTTCACAGATAGAGAAAAAAGTATCTTTAATTGAAATGTTACAGTCTTATCACAAGTTTCTGTTTTACTCATTCTTTTTTATTAAATATTTTATTATACCACCGTGAGATATACAATTACAATGATGCGATATGTTTAGAGGTTTCGGTCACATAGTGTTCCAGCACCCCGCCCTCCACCAGTGCCCATTTCCCACCACCAATGTCCCCAATTCCCTCCCCCCCCTCCCATAGTCTGTCTAAATGGCAGGTTCTTTATTTCTTTTCTCTCTCCCTCTCTCTTTTCCTTCTCTTACACATTGTGGGTTGCACTACATACACTTAGAGGCCATCATGTGCATTTTTTTGCCTGCATTTAATCCTCAGTTCTTGTTTGGTATTAGCCATTTCGACATTTATTCACACATGTTCCCTTCTCTGTTTTACCTAACCTCTGACTCCCACACATTTGCGATAATTTCCACTTTTGGTAAGATCTCCTGATCCACATTTCACCTGACATTGGATTTTGGTGTCATAATATGTTATATATATATATATATATATATATATTACTAATTCTTGTATCACTTATCTTTCCGTTGATCATCAATTTGCTTGAGCAGGCACCAGTAACATCTTCTAATGTCCTATCACATGCTATTGTATCCCAAGGGCATCTGCTCATCCAGGAACATGAAGAGCCTCAAACCATTCCTTCAGGTCATGGGAATAAGGACTATAATTGTTACTGGTATTTGGCATATCAAATATGACACGGGTAACTTGTCAGGCTCAGATGTGTGGGTGGGATACTCTTGTAGTCACCTCTAATCTAGAGCATTTATTTATTGATGAACCAGTGCAAAGCGGCCATGAGAGAGGGGCTTGTTATCAGCACGTCTGCTGGGTAGAGCTCTGTTGAGTGGGGAGTCTGGGTGTGGAAAATGGCAGCCTTCATGGTGTGGTGATTCCTCTGGCTCTTGCGAGGCTCTATTGGGGTGGTGGGCCAGGGCTAGAACCTTCCTTCCCTCTGGGATGCCTAGTGATCAGCTGGGCACTGGAAGACTGGTAGCAGCTCTGCCCATGTATGTGAGGTTTCTAGGTGTTCTTTTTTGGTGGTTAAAAAAAGAATGTATGTGAGGTTTCTAGGTGTTCTTTTTTTGGTGGTTAGTTTTAGGCAAAGCTAAACAGTTTAGTTTTGCTCATTACCACCAAAAAAATCATTCAGCCAACCTAAAAAAGCAAATATTGCAAAGATAGAAACAATAGAAAAAAATAAAATTTGGTAAAACAAACATGCAAAAAAGGCATCTAAGCCTTTCATTCTGAGGTATTTCATATTCAAAGAGCAATATATTATTGTATAATAGTTAATTTATTATTACAACTTCGATTAAAATTATAACTCCAGAAATTTTACCTGTCATTGTTTTAACATACCCAAATGTCAGAATTCTAAAGATTCACTTATGTATCATTGTCATTGGGTAGTATTATATTAGGTTACAAAGTTAGAGTTACTCTTTTACAAAAAAAAATTATGAGAAGATTATTTAAATATTAGATAAAATACATTCTTCCTAAGAATAAGTAGCAAGCAGGATAAAGTACACTTATAAAAGAGTCAAAAAGAATGAAATGTCTTGCATGGAATTTTAAATCATACTATAAAAGAGAGTCTTTGCTAAGAAAAGACTCACATGAGTTATCCTATTAGAGATGTGATATAGGATAAAACTGAAGATAGGGAAAATATTTTATTCATAACATTTTAACTAAAATTTTAAAAGCTCAAGTAATATATACATACTTCAAAGATAAATATTAATGAATAAAATCTTTTCCATATTGCCTAATGAAAAAATATGTATATAGTAGCAAGTAGGTATAGTGTTATTGTTTCCTTTTCTTATCTGCAATATTACTTCCATAAAATTAAAACCTTCCAATCATTGTTTCTCAGTTTATATTTTATGACATTTTCTAAATAAAGAGCTGCTGACATTTCTAATAAAGTTCACAGCTGCCTTTGATCATATCTCTGGATCTGCAGTCTTTACTCTTCTGAGATGAGTAGAATCTGTCTCTTTAATGGGTCAGTCATATAACTTATTACAGATTTCTAATGTAAATTATATAAGATCTCATTTTATATAAAGGGTTTATATTAGTAGTAGAAGCCTCTACTACCAGGAAATGTAAATGTAATTTAATAGCATTCAACTCTTAATAATTCTAATTGACTCTGATTGATAAATGGTCACAAAATCTTTTTACTAACTGAATGTTGAAGTATATAAGTTTATGAGACCTAACGTGAAGTAAACTCATAATTATCACTATCACTATCTTCACTATCTTCCCATTCATCATCTATTTGCTAGAGCGGGCACCAGTAATATCTCCATATGTCCTGTCTCATGCTAGTAGAGCCCAAGGGCATCTGCTTGCTCCAGGAACATAAAGAGCCTCAGACAATTATATTAGGTCATGGCAATGACCTAATATAATTGTTACTGGTATTTGGCATATCAAATATGACACGGGCAGCTTGCCAGGCTTGCCGTGTGGGTGGTATACACTTGTAGTCACCTCTAAATACAGCATTTATTGATGAACTGCTGCGGCCGCTTGCAGCAGCGTGAGCCGGGCTGTGATAGGCTTGGCTGCTGCTGGATGGAGGAGTTCTGACGAGAGGGAAGTCCAATGTGGAAGATGGCGGCCCTCATGGAGTGGGGGTGGTCGTCTGGCTTGTTGTGAGGCCCTGCTGGGGTGGCAGGCCAGGGCTAGAACCTGTCATCCCTCCCGGGCACCTCATGAGCGGCTGGGCACAGGGAGAGCAGGTAGCAGATCTGCCCCATGTCTGTAAGTCTCTGGATCAGCATACCTGGGCCTGTTGTTCCCGCGCTCTGGCGCTACCAAGTTCTGAGAGAGACATGGTGAGTTTCTCCTGCTTTTCTGATAGATATTTCTGATATAAGCTCAGAAGTTCTTTATGTTTTTCTGAAAGAAGTAGTATTAGTTATATGAAAGGAGGAAAATGAAGAACAAGTACAAAAGCTTGAACAATGAACATAAAAAAAGGGAGTTTCATAAGAAGTGGAGAGCGTACATTGGATAAAGCAATTGACTAAATATGGCCAACTTGAATTCCGTCCCCAGAATCCCATATGGTCCCCTGAACACTGTTGGAAGTAAATGCTGGTGAAAAACTAGGAATAAGCCCTGAGAACTTCCAGGTATACCCCACATAAAAAATTAGTATTTGGGGGTGGGGGAATAATTCAGTGGTCATGGACACAAGCATTGCATGCACAGGGACCCAGATTTAATGCTCAGAACCCTATGGCTCTACACAGCACCTCTACAGTAGACTCAGAACTATTGAGCACTACTAGGTTTACCTGGTGGCCCACAGCATAACGGGCTAAGCAGCTTAGCATTTTCATGGCCAAGAACTGAATCTCCATCTTGATTCTCGGCATGTCACAAAGATGACATGCAGACATGTCCCCAGGAATGACCCTGGAGTTCCCTGAGTACTTCTTAGTAGAAGGAGAGAAACAAATTAAAAAGGACGAGAGAAAGAAAAGAAAGAAATTAAGAGAGTGAGGGAGGAAGGAGGGAGTGAGAGAGGAAGGGAAGGGAGGAAGGACCAAAGGAAAGAAGGGAAGAAGTTAGGGTTGTTCTTGTTTTATTTTTCACAACAGAAGAAAAGGATTTTATACAACAGTCTTGAAAATTCACTTTCTATGCTATCTCACTTTAAATATATTTATACTCTATTAAAACTCTTGAACTTATTACGTGTTCCAATATAGAATCCCCTTTTTTTACCACATGTGGTAAAGAAAAATATAGAATTTTAAAGAAAGAGGATTCTATATTTTTTTCTTTTATCACCATCATCTGCTTCACTTGAAATTAACACAATGCACAAAAAGTCTTACAAAGAAGATTTTTTGGCATAATTCTTAGCTCTTCAATATTGTTGCAAAATAATAAAGAATATTTCAGTAATTCTCCTACCTTTTGAAAATATTATTAATCTAATTTATATCCTTATATAAAATGTAGGTATTCAGGTCCTAGTTTTTGTATCATGCTTTTATCTGTATAATATACTATTATTTATATTGATCTCTTCTCATACTGTTGTTCAAAATTGTGCTTTTATAAGTTTATTCCAAAATTTTATAACCTCAAATCCTTTTTCTGATGGAAATGTAGTCAGAAAAAGTTTTTGATGTTATTTATTTCTTCCTCTTTTAACCTTGCTATAAAAAGTTGTTTCTACTGAGAACATTCTACTTACACAAATTATTTCTTATTTCTCCAGTCATCATTTATTCACAACAATATCACCTAATTAGTCTCTTAATTTTTTCTATTTGATTCCTTTTCCTCAATCTATTCTGCACGTGGGATCTGAGTGAACTTTTAAGATAGTTTAATTATATAACTACTATCTTGCTCAAAATTGTCTTTTCTAATCTTAATCCATTTAAATTCAAAAGCAAATTATTTGCTTTCAGTACTTATGGTACCTTGTAGATTCATCATTTAACTGTCTTATCTTCATCAAGAGACTGAGTGCCAGGAACAGAGAAACCCACGTAAACTAGTTCAAATTAAGGACAGTCTATTGAAAGGGCACAGGATAGGATTTTAAATAAAACTTATTTGAGTTTCTTTACTGTAATTCTCTCATTTAAAGAGATTTTTGTAGGTCAGGAGAGATAGTACAGTGCTTAGAGCCTGGAGTAAACCCTAAGTACCATTGAATGTGGTACCAGAAACAAGACAAAACAAAACAAAATCAAATTAAGATTCTTATTGATAGCTGTTCAAACAACATGATTACTCTAGTGATAGCTCTAGATAAGTACTATGTACTCCAAAGGGGCCTACACTTAGAAGAAAATAAGTTACATTCGTGAATATGCTGTTTCCTGTTTCTGAATAATTTTTATATTGTTTCCTACTTGTGATTGCATCTACTTCCCCACAGTCCTTATCTTCCACTGATTGCAAATTGTTATTCCTTCTAAACCCTACATTAATACTATGAGCTTTGTCCTGATTTCCAAACTAATAGTTTTCTCCCTGCTTTGAATTCCCATTGTTCTTCCTCTCACTGTGTCCTGCCTCGTTTTATCCCCCAAATTCAGATGAAAGCACAAGTTACAATATTCTTCAATACAAGGAACACAGAAACTATTTGATAAATGTTTGTTAAATGGTAAACAGAATTATAAAGGACAATTAAAAGCAGAAAGCACTATAACCCTTAAACTAAACTCTTTTCTAACTTATGTCATGTGTTGTCATAAACATTTCTAAAACAAAGAAAAATTTTATATGTATTGAAACATATCTGAACCAATTAAATCTGAGTTTTTAAAAATGAAATTGTTTTTATAGTTCCAGCTAGAAGGCACAAATGATAGATTTACTTTTAATAAGAAAGACAGGTACAAATAAACAAAATAATCCAATCATTCAATAAAAATTCATTATTGACTATATTTCTGTGTTAAATCCTTTCTGTGGTAACCAGCATTCTCTGTTCCTTAGCAACCAGACGAAGATCAGTTAACTATTTTACTACCCTTCCCTAAATAGAAGTTGTTGAACTCTTATGAATTGCTAGTCAGCATATTACCTTCTGCAGAGACAGAATGGTACAAACTCAAGTCCAGGATATACCTAGCCATACCTGTCTCTGCTACACTTTTAAATTCTAAACATCTTACACTTTCTATTTATATTTTCTAAGGGGAGAGACTGCACTAAATAAGAGCTATAATCAATCATAAAACAAAGGCAATTGAGCTAGGAAAGAAACTTAGAAACAAATGCTATCTTTCAGATTATTTTCCACTCTGGAGAAGACTGTGCCTCTCTCTTGAAAACATAAGGCCTTCTTTCCTCTTTTTTTTACTTTATGTTCTCCCTTGATCATGTATCTCTCCCTGCTTTTTTCTTTCTCCTTAAATATCTCTGCATTTCATCAATACAAAATATTTTGCTTCACCAAAATATTTCCTGGTGGTTAGTCTGTAATACAGCTCATGAAGGATCTTGATGTATTGAGTTTAAACGCCATGTTTGACAAGGGCTACGATGACCACTTTGAAAGAATCAAAGGCTTTCTTTAAATCAATGAACATGAGACAGAGCAGCATCTTGAGCTTCCTACAAACCTCAATGAGCTTGGTTACTGTGTGGATATGTCTATTGTGCTGAATCCTTTTCGGAAGCCAGCTTGCATGCATGGTTGTTCCTCATCTAATGTTCTGCCAATCCTGCTCAGGATGACTCGAGTGAACAGCTTATACATGACGGACAACAGGCAGATCAGGCGATAGTTGCCAATGTCATAGAGGTCTTCCTTCTTGAAGAGAAGAACTGTTCTGCTGGTTTTCCATTGGGAGGGCACCTTGCATTCAGAGAGGTAGCGTGTGAAGAGCCGAGCCAGTGTATTGATGAGTACTGATGGCAGATTCTTCAGGTGTTTGGGTCTGACTTTGTCTGGGCCTGGTGCTGTTCATTTCTTGACAAAGGAAATGGCATGTCGGATTTCAGAAGGGAGAACGTTGGGAATGACATATCCATCCTGTGGAATTTGGTATGGGGGGCAGGTGAACATGGTTATGAAAGAGATCTGAATAGAAGTCATGGATAATATCCTCCATTGCCTATCTGGAAGACATGAGAAATCCTTCAACATTGGTGGGAAGTCATCTTGGTTTATAGTTGCCAAAGGACAGGCAAGCATTTTGAATGCTTTTTCTGACTTCTGCTGGATTCACCAACAGGATTTCACCATTCTAAAGGAAGTTATCATCAATATCAAAAGAGAGTTCGGCAGAGTGATATCATTTCACCAAAACTCTTCAATGCCACCCTCAACAACATCATGCGACAATTAGAATGGGAGTGAAGATATAAGGTTGACAACTACACCACCTCTGCTTTGCTGATGACATTGTTCTAATAACACCAAACATTAGCCAAGTAGTACAAATGCTGGCTGACTTCGACCGAGAATATGGAAAATAGATCTACAGCTAAACTTCAACAAAACAATGTTCATGAAAAATGAACTAGTTCAAGATGCCCCATTCGCTCTCAATGGAACAAACAGCTCTGAATGCAGCAGTTATGTGTACTGAAGTCAAGATCTCAACAGGAAGAATAACCTAAAACCTGAGCTGCGCAGGAGGAAGAGAGCAGCATGGAATGCCTTCAAAAGCATCGAAGAAATAGCTAAAAGCACAAAGACCCTCAGGCTCTGGACATATCTCTTCAACTCCACCATTCTCCCTGCATTAAAATATATCTCAGAGACCTGGGCCCCATGAAAGCAGGATGAGAATGCTATTCGGGTCTCCCAAAGAGAAATTGAAAGAGCTATGCTTGGAATATCACGCCTCACTCAAGAAAGATAAGGAATCTGGAGGTCTGACCTCCGTCGATAATCCAGAGTCAGGGACGCTGTCTCCCCTGCCAAAGCAAAAGAAAATCAGATGGGCTGCACATGTAATGCAATTTGGAGACAACCACTGGACTAGAGACCTTACCGACTGGATTCCACAGGAAGTCAAAAGATCACTTGGCCACCCACCTACAAGTTGGTCAGACTTTGTCAAGACCCTGAATGAATGGTTTGAGACTCTTCGTATATCTGAAGCAAGCAGATCCATTGGGCTACACTGGCACGTGATAGGGTCAAATAGAAATGTTACTGGCACCAACTTGAGCAAATCAACGAATAACTGGATGTCAAATGACCAAGTGATCAAGTGATCACCAAACTATTTACTTTCATTAAAGTATTACTCTTAGAACTGTGCACAAAAACGGTGGCAGTGAAGTGTCCAGTTCCAGAGAAGTTGCTCAGTTTCTTGTGGTACAAATTTGATCAGGATGCCACTTTGATAATCTGTTAACTTTTAGAATTACTAATTCCAAAAAGACTTTATCTCTGCAAAGTTCATTTTGATACTTTTGTCAATATTTTCTCTCCTTATTCAGGCCTTTTTCTGGCATATTTTGGAGTCTACCTTTCTCACATATTTTAACTAGTAATCATGAAATGTACACAATGTATTCAAGGACTTTAACTGTAATATATATTTGGTATTATCACAGATAAAGAAACATAAATAGCTTTTAGGAGAAACATACATTTATTTCATTTATTTATAGTAGGAATCTTGTTTCTTGGAAATCCCAATATATTGCTACCATTGTCTCTTCTTGCAATAATTTTACTACACATTCGTGTTTCCTTGCCCAGATTAACATAACTATTTCAGTGTTTGCCCACCCAATATTTTACCTGGGACACTGGTCATTGCATTTATTCTTTTTTTTTCTTTTTGGTCACACCCGGCAATGCTCAGGCGTTTCTCCTGGCTCTGCACTCAGGAATTACTCCTGGCGGTGCTCGGGGGACCATATGGGACGCCGGGGATTGAACCCGGGCCGGCAGGGGCCAGCCACCTACAAGGCAAACGCCCTACCCGCTGGGCTATCGCACCGCCCCCATTGCATTTATTCTTGACTTATTAAATACCAACGCAATTTTTCTTTTGGTGATTTCCCCCATGTAAATGTTTCTTATTGTAATCCAAAACGTCATTAAAAGATTACTTTAAGACCATAAACCTTCATTAGCCTTTCCATATATTCCTGACAAAACAACCACAAATATAAGAGTGATGATGATACTACAAAGGAAAATTCTAGGGAAAAAAACGTTGGCAGTGCTATTTTTTTCAACTGAGTTACTATTCTTGTTTCTGTATGCATATACCACTTTCTTATTATGGATTTCTGTGTGTGCTTTCCTTTGAAAAAGATGAGGAGATAATATTTTAACTAAGATTTGCCTATCTTTAACACCCATCAGTATCATGCACAAATACTAGATGCTCAATAACTATGTTAAATGAAAGGAGCCATTTTGGTATGGTTCATTTTCTCATTGGGCTAACAAAATTTAAATAAGAAGTGGATTGCATATAAATTGGTAATTGACACTGTACAAATACATGTAGTTAGAATTCTCTAAAGTTATAATTAAATGCAATTAGATGATTTTTAAAATTTTTCCATAGAATAAACTAAATTATTTCCCCCAGGCATACATACATATGCACATAGTACATAGTCATGATAAGAAATGGAATCCAAAAGGTTCTGTCAGTGCCTGGTCATGTCCTACATAGCTCCTAGGGCCTGCTTGCCAAGCAGGCGGTTGTGCCTGCTGGACTCGGAGCAAGTAGGGGGCCTCCACCCAGTCACCAGCCTCTGGGTTCAGTGGGTGTGACCCTGAACTCCAGCCATCATAGCCAATCACCGCAAGACAGACTCCAGATCCATGGCTGCACAGGTGCACTTAGGCTCTGCCGCCGCTTTAATCTTTGACTCAATGTAATTTAGCACCAGGTCCTTTCAGGATCTTTCTCATTTGTACACTTCAACGATCATTCTATTTGCATCAAACTGAAGAGGTTATGGGAATGAGGAATTATGATGTCACACTAGGCTCACTATTAAATAATCAGATAGAAGATCTTAGCATCTGTGTTTATCAGGGAGATTGGTCTGTAGTTTTCCCCTTTTTTTGTGACGTCTCTGTCTGCTTTGGGTATCAGGATGATATGTGCCTCATAAAAGCTATTTGGGAGTGTTTCTGTTTCTTCAATTTGCAGGAAGAGCTTGAAAAAATTGGGAGTAGGTCCTCTTTACAGGTTTGTTAGAATTCACTGGTGAATCCATCTGGACCTGGGCTTTAGTGTTTGGGGAGACTTTTGATTACCGATTCCATCTCCTCGATGGAGATAGGTTTGTTGAGGTATTCCAAATCTTCTTGTTGAAGACTTGGGAGGCTATAGGAATTCAGGAATTTGTCCATTTCTTCTAGGTTCTCTTGTTTCATGGCATACAGGCTCTCATAGTAATCTCCGATGATCTTTTGAATTTCTGTGGTTTCTGATGTGATGTTCCCATTTTCATTTCTGATTCTACTTATTTGGGTGCTCTCTTTTCCTTTTCTTACAAGTCTTGCAAGTGGTTTGTCAATTATGTTTATTTTTTCAAAGAACCAGCTAGAAAATAGAATCCAAAGAGTCAAAAAAAGATCATACACCAAGACCAAGTGGGATTCATCCCGGGAATGCAAGGATGGTTCAACATCCACAAATCAATCTACATAATACATCACATCAACAAAAAGAAAATGAATAACCATATGATCATATCAATAGATGCAGTGAAGGTATTTGACAAGATTCAATGCCCGTTCATGATAAAAGCTCTCCATAAAATGGGGATTGGAGGAACCTTCCTCAATATAATCCAGGCGATCTACTACAAGCCCACAGCGAGCATCATTCTCAATGGGGAAAAACTGAAAGCCTTCCCCTTAAGATCAGGGACAAGAAAAGGCTGCCCACTCTCACCACTTCTATCTAATATAGTACTGGAAGTACTTGCCATAGCAATCAGGGAAGAAAAAGATATTAAGGGCATACGGATAGGAAGGGAAGAAACCAAGTTGTCACTATTTGCAGATGGCATGATATTATACCTGGAAAACCCAAAACTCTCTACCAAGAGGCTCCTATAAATAATACATTCCTATAGTAGAGTGGCAGGGTACAAAGTCAGTACCCAAAGTCAAGGGCCTTCCTATATGCAAACAGCGAAAGAGAAGAAAAGGACATAAAAGAAACTATCCCATTCACAATTGTGCCGAAGAAAATCAAATACCTAGGAATCAGTTTGACAAAGAATGTAGAGGATCTCTTCAAAGAAAACTACAAAATGTTACTTTAGGAAATAAAAGAGGGTCTGAGGAAATGGAGACACATTCCCTGCTCATGGATTGGAAGGAGTAACATTATCAAAATGGTAATACTCCCTAGCGTTTTATCTAAAAAGATACCCATGATGTTCTTCAAAGAAATTGAACAAACACTGCTGAAATTTGTATGCAATAATAAAACCCCACGAATAGCTAAAGCAATCCTTGGGAAAAAGAAGATGGGAGATATCACTTTCCCCCAACCTCAAGCTCTACTTCAGAGTAGCTGTAATTAAGACAGTATGGTATTGGTATAGAGACAGACCTGTAGACCTATGGAATAGAACTGAATATCCTGAAACACACTCTCAAATGTACAACCACTTTATCTTCGATAAAGGAGCAAAACATATTAAGTGGAGCAAAGAAAGACTCTTCAACAAATGGTGCCGGAAAACTGGGCAGCTACGTGTAAAAAATGAGCTTAGACCTCCTTCTAATGCCATGCACAAAAGTCAGATCAGAATGAATTATAGATCTCAACATCAGACATGAATCTATGAGGTACATCAAAGAAAACAGGGGAAACGCTCTACAACATCGAAACTAAAAGTATCTTTAAAGATGACACACCACTGACCAAGCAAATGGAAGCAAAAATAAGCAAATGGGATTATATAAAATTGAAAAGCCTCTGCACCTCAAAAGAAATGGTGACCAAGATACAAAGACAATCCACAGAGTGGGAAAGGATATTCATACAATACTCATCTGGCAAGGGGTTAATATTCAGGATACTAGTAGCACTTCACAAAAAAAAGCCAACCCCATCAAAAAATGGGGAGAAGAAATGAACAGAACCTTCCAACAAGAAGAAATTTGAATGGCCAAAAGGCATATGAAAAAGTGCTCTTCATCATTAATCATCAGGGAGATGCAAATCAAAACAACAATGGGGTCCCATCTCACACCACAGAGACTGGCACACATCCAAAACAGCAAGAACAACCAGTGCTGGCGTGGATGTGGGGAAAAAGGGACTCTCACCCACTGTTGGTGGGAGTGCCGACTGGTCCAGCCCTTTTGGAAAACAATATGGGCATTCCTCCGAAAACTAGATATTGAGCTCCCATTTGATCCAGCAATAGCACTCCTGGGAATATACCCGAGACCGAAAAACACATAGCAGAAACACTATCTGCACTTCTTTATTCAGCTCTGCGCTGTTCACAATAGCTAGAATCTGGAAACAGCCTAAATGCCCGAGAACAGAGGACTGGGTAAAGAAACTGTGGTTCATCTACACTATGGAATAATATGCAGCTGTCAGAAAAGACGAAATTATGAAATTTACCTGCGAATGGATGGACATGGAGACTATCATGCGGATTGAAAATATTCAGAAGGAAAAGGACAGATATAGAATGACTGCATTAATTAATAGTATATAAACAGATACCAGTGTTTTACTAAGTGTGGGAAATGGTAATGGCAGATTAAAACTCACCATTGAATATACACAAAGAGACTTAAGTAATAAACTCTAAATATCTGCAGAGCTAGCCACAATGTGTTAAAGAAGAGGGAAAGAGATGCAGAGACAAAGAGAGAGAAAGAGAGGAAACAGGGCTATCTGCTATTGATGCAGCCTGTGGGTGGGCGGGAGGGGGGGGGGGGGGGTACATTGGTAGTGGAAATGGGGCACTGGTGGAGGGATGGTTGCTGGAACAATATTACTGAGAACCAATTATGAACACCTTTTGTAATTGTATGTCTTACGGTGGTATAATAAAAAATTAAAAATAAATAAATAATCAGATAGAGACGTCATACATTATTAGTATCGATAGGGCAAGCCATAAAGTGTAATAGAAGAGAGACTGAGAAATACAGGGACATAAACAAAGAGATAGATAAGTAAAATGCGGCTGTAATAGGGGCAGACAGGATTTGGGTGGGTGTGTTTGGGAATTGGGTGGTGGGAATTGGCACTGGTGGAGGGATGGGTTCTGGAACACTGTATTGTAGAGACCCAATTATGAACATCCTTGTAATTCTATATCTCCCATGGTATAATAATAATTTAAAAAATGAAAGAGAGACAGAGAGAAAGAGAGACAGAAAGAGACAGAGAGAAAAAGGGAGTGAAAGAAAAATGCCTGCTATAGAGCTGGGAGAGAGGGAGTGGGGACATTGGTCATATGCACACATTTTAACAGTGATCCTCAAAATTATACTTTTAGAAGTATGATGACAATGCATGTCAATAGTGAATTGCTAATTTAGGGGGTGATTTCTGATTTAAATCAGAGAGATTTAAATCAGATTTAAATCAGATTTAAAGAGAATCTGTCCTTGTCATTAGAAGTTAATTAATGTAAATTTAATTTACATATTCTTAGCTTCCTTTCTATTTAATTCTTAAACTTGTAATCATCCTACTAATACTCTAAAAAGGTGACCTTAGGATTTAATTAACATATTAGTTTAGAATTGTAAAATAATCAATTATTTGTGTTGTGTCTAAACAAATAAACAATAGATTTTCTAAAAAAAGTTCCTGAAACTGGAAAATTGGTCAACAATAATAATATGTATCAACCTTCTAAAGAAAAGGTACAAAACATATTAAAATATTCAACAATAATAAGTTTTTGGAAGAAATTAACCATTGACTTCAATACATTGTATTATCTTTTTACCATTTTCATCGTCGTAATACATATAAAATTGTGTTTTGCTTAATTTTTCTTTCTTTCTTGATTTCATAGTGCATCTTTCTAAATATATTTATTTACTCCTTACGTTCATCCCTGAATTTATAATGGTGCCTAGTAAAATATTTCCTAATTCTATAGTTCTATAGTTTCTTGTCAATCATTTCAGTCTGTTATTTCTTTTTTGTCTAATTTTCTTAAACACCTACCACTTCCTCTTATGTTTTTCATTTGTATGTCAATTTCATATTACTTGTAACATCTTTTTCCTATTTTTTTCCTGTATCACTCTTGTCACTATCACTTACAGTTTTTTGTTTCCTTGCTTCAGTCTCTGACTTATCTGAGCCTACTTTCCCTACCACACAAAAATTCTTCTTTATTTTTTTAAGGTCAACATAAAGTCTATAAATTATTTTTATTTTTTTTTTAATTTTTTATTTTTACAATTACAAAGATATACAATTAAATTTGGGCTTTGGTCATACAGTGTTCCAGCACCCATCCCGCCACCAGTGCCCATCTCCCACCACCAACGTCCCTGGTTCCCTCCCCACTCCCCAGCCCTCCTCCATGGCAGGTTCTTTATTTCTTTCCTTTTTCTCTCTCTTTCTCTTTTCCTTTCCCTCATGACTATGGATTACAGAACATACATTAAAGGGTTGTCATATGTATCTTTTTGCCTCTATTTAATGCTCAGTTCTAGGTTGGTATTAGTACCCTCGACAATTGTTAGCACACTGTTCCATTTTCTGTCTTACCTAGCCTCTGACTCCCCACACGTTTGTGATAATTTCCACCTTTGACAAGACCACCTTTGACTTGACCTTGGATATTGGTATCATAATATGTACATATATATTTATGTTTATTTTTTTTGCTTTACTCCTATTTTTATTATCACAGTCTTCTTGAAATAATTAAGGCAAAATATGTGAACCATATTCTGAGAAACATTATAGTTATACGATAAATTTTATACATACAAAACTCAGAATCAAACATGTCTAGAGGGGCTGGAGCGATAGCCCAGCGGGTAGGGCGTTGCCTTGCACTGGCTGGCCTGTGCCGGCCTGGATTCGATCCCCGCATCCCATATGGTCCCCCGAGAACCGCCAGGAGTAATTCCTGAGTGCAGAGCCAGGAGTAGCCCCTGAGCATTGCCGGGTGTGACCCAAAAAAAAAAAAAAAAAAAAGCAAACATGTCTAGATTGGAGTGTTTTATTCTTTTTCCTTTTTTTCTCCTTCATTTCCTTTTTTCACCCCAAAGTCTACTTTTCTTACAATGAATTCTCTGTTAATGATGACTCTGCCTTGCTTGATTCCAAGACTTACTTATCTTGCTAAGGATTTAAGAATAATCTTAGATGATTATTTTTCTTAAAAGCCTCAACAATCTGTCATCAAATTTTTTGAATATTTTATTATACCACCATGAGATATACAGTTACAAAGATATTCATGTCGTGGTTTCGCTTCATACATTCATTCATACATTGTTTCAGCACCAATCCCTCCACCAGTGCCCATTTCCCATCACCAATGTCCCCGATTCCCTCCCTCTCCCTAGACTGCCTCTATGGGGAGTCCTTTATCTCTTCTCTCTCTCTCTTTCTCTCTCTCTTTCTCTCTCTCTCTTTTTCTTTCTCTCTCTTCCTTCTCTTACACACTGTGGATTGACCAAAAGACATATGAAAAAATGCTCACCATCATTATTCATCAGAGAGATACAAATAAAAACAACAATGAGACATCATCTCACACCACAGAGACTGGCACATATCCTGAAGAGCAAGAACAACAAGTGCTGGTGTGGATGCGGAGAAAAGGGGACTCTCATCCATTGTTGGTGGGAATGTCTACTAGCACAGCTTTTTTTGGAAAACAATATGGACATTCCTCCAAAGACTAGAAATTGAACTCCCATTTGACCCAGTCTTACCACTCCTGGGAATATACCCTGGGAAGCCAAAAACACACAGAGGAAACACCATCCCCATATTTATGTTTGTAGCAGCACTATTCACAATAGTCAGAATCTGGAAACAACCAGAGTGCCCTAGAATAGATGACTGGATAAAGAAATGTTTGTACATCTATGCAAGGAAATACTATGCAGCTGTCAGGAAAAATGAAGTTATGAAATTTGCCTATAAATGGATGGAAATGGAGAGGATTATGTTGAATGAAATAAGCCAGAAGGAAAAAGACACATATAGAATGACTACATTTATTTGCATGACATAAATATATAGATACATATATATGTGTGTATACACATACATATTATTATATTAATATCCAAGGTCAGACAAAAACATGGATCAGGAGGTCTTTTCAAAAAGTGGAAGCAGGGGCCGGAGCGATAGCCCAGCGGGTAGGGCGTTTGCCTTGCACGCGGCCGGCTCATGCTGGCCAGGGTTCGATCTCCGGCATCCCATATGGTCCCCCGAGCACCGCCAGGAGTAATTCCTGAGTGCAGAGCCAGGAGTAACCCCTGAGCATTGCCGGGTGTGACCCAAAAAGCAAAAAAAAAAAAAAAAGTGGAAGCATCTGGGAGTTGGAGATTGGGTGGGACAGAGAAGGGAACAGTGTACCAACAATTGTTGTAGGTGATAAAACGAGCCTAGAACTGAATATTGAATACAGACAAAAAGATACACATGATAACCTCTAAAAATTCTACCTTTAAATATGAACTTAATTCTGTTTCCTGCTCTTTAAGAAGTAACAACTGATTTTATTTGTTATTGCCAATGAAGAGACTGATTAGCAGAATAATCTTTCATATATTTCACAGATGAGTTTTATGCCACTATTTTTTACTTTATTATAACACCTTAAGATATAGAATTACAAAGCAGTTCATGATTGAATTTAAGTCATACAGGGTTCCAGCATACATCCCTCCACCAGTGCACATTTCCCACCACCAATGTCCCCAGAATCCCTCCCTGCTCTTCTACCCTGCCTCTAGAGAAGGCATTTTTCCTTCTCTCTCTCTCTCTCTCTCTCTCTGTCTATCTATCTCTATCTCTCTCGGACACATTGTGGTCTGCATTATATACATTAATGGGTTATTATGTATATCCCTTTGCCTACATTCAATGCTCAGTTCTAGTCTGGCATTACCATTTCCAACAATGATTAGCACACTGTCACCTTCTCTATCTTACCTAACCTCTGACTCCCACACACTTGTAAATTTCCACCACTGACATGTCTGTCCACCTAGTCCATGTTTTTCCTAGTCTTATATATTAATATCATATTCTTTATATCCCACAAATGTATGCAGTCATTTTATATCTGTCTTTTACCTTCTGAGTAATTTCACTCAGCATGATAACTTCATTTTTTTTTCTAACAGCTACCTAGTGTTCCATTGTGTAGAGTACCATAGTTTCTTTATCCAGTCATGGATTCTTGGGCACCCAGGTTGTATGCAGATTCTGGCTATTGTGAATGATTTTGCTATGAAAATAGAAGTGCAGATGTTTTTGTTTCTCTGTGTGTGATTTTGGGCTCCCAGGGTCTATCCCAGGAGTTGTATTGCTGGGAGCTCAATTTCTAGTTTTTTTGAGGATTGTCAAAAAAAAGACTGTACCAGTCAACATTCTCACCAGCAATGGGTGAGAGTCCTTTTCTCCCCTCAACCACACTAGCACTGGTTGTTCTATCCCTTTCGGATGTGTGTCAGTTTCTGTGGTATGAGATTATATCGCATTGTTGTTTTTATTTGCATCTCTTTGATGATTAGTGATGATGAGACTTGTTTCATATGCCTTTTGGCTATTCAAAGTTCTACTTTGAGGAAGTGTCTGTTCATTTTTTCCTCCCCATTTATTGATGGGTTGGCTGTTTTCTTCTTGTAAAGTTCTACCAGACCCTTATATATTTTGGATAGTAACCCCTTATTAGATGGGCATTGTGAACATATTTTTCCCACTCCATGGGCTGCCCTTATATCTTTCCACTGTTTATTCTGAGGTGCAGAAGCTTTTTTGAGTTTCATGTAGTCCCATATGTTTACCTTTGCTTTAAGTTGCTTTTGCTCATGGTGTTTCATCGTTGAAGATATATTTAGCTTCACTGTCGTGGAGGATTTTGCTTATATTTTCTTGATGTACTTTATGGATTAATCCAATTTGATCCCACTTTTTGTGCATGGTGTTAGACAGAGGTCTCACATTTTTGTTTGTTTGTTTGTTTTGCTTTATGGGTCAGACCAGGAAATGCTCAGGGGTTGCTGCTGGCTCTGCATTCAGGAATTATACCTAGTGGTGCTTGGGGACCATATAGGATGCTGTAGATCAGACCTCGAGTCAGCCGCATGCAAGGCAAATGTCCTCCCTGCGGTGAGTTTATTTTTTTTGCAAACAGCTCCCTAATTCTCCTAGCACTACTTGTTGAAGAGGCTTTCCATGCTTCACTTCTGAGTTTTTGCTCCTTTATCAAAGACTAAAGTACCATAAATTTAAGGATGTGTGTCAGGATATTCAACTCTGTTCCATAGATCCACAGGTCTGTTTTAGACCAAGGTCTGACATAAAAAAGACTGGACCCCTGGGATGAACTTAGAACCACAACAGAGCCTGGCAAGCTGCCCATGGTGCATTCACTTGATCACTTGATCACTTGCATCCCGTTATTCATCGATTTGCTTGAGCGGGCGCCAGTAACATTTCCATTAGACCCTATCACTTGCCAATGTAGCCCAATGGCATCTGGTTGATTCAGGAATATGAAGAGCCTCAAATCGTCCCTTCAGAGTCTTGACGAGGAAGTCTGACCATCTTGTAGGTGGGCGGCCACGTGATCTTTTTGACATCCCATGGGATCTAGTCAGTAATGGCTCTAGTCCAGCGGTTGTCTCCAAATTGCATTACATGTCCAGCCCATCTGATTTTCTATGCCTTGGTAAAGGAGACAGCATCCCTGATTCTGGAATAGCGACGGAGGTCAGAACTCCGATTCCTTCTCTCACTTGAGTGAGGCGTGATATTCCAAGCATAGCTCTTTCGATTCCTCTCTGGGAGACCCGAATAGTATTCTCATCCTGCTTTCATAGGCCCAGGTCTCTGAGGCGTATGTTAATGCAGGGAGAATGGTGGAGTCAAAGAGATGTGCCTGGAGCCCAAGGTTCTTTGTCCTTTTAGCTATTTCTTCGATGTCTTTGAAGGCATTCCATGCCACTCTCTCTTCCTCCCATGCAGCTCAGGTTTTAGGTCGTTCATCATGTTGATTTCTCGACCTAGGTACACATAACTGTTGCATTCAGAGATGTTTGTTCCATTGAGAGTGAATGGGGCCTCTGGAACTAGTTCATTTTTCATGAACATAGTTTTCTTTAGATTCAGCTGTAGACCTATCTTTCCACATTCTCGGTCAAAGTCAGCCAGCATTTGTGCGGCTTGGCTAATGTTTGGTGTTATTAGAACGACGTCATCAGCGAAGCAGAGGTGGTGTAGTTGCTGACCATCTATCTTCACTCCCATTCCTTCCCATTCTAATTGTTGCATGATGTTCTCGAGGGTGGCGCTGAAGAGTTTTGGTGAAAAGGTATCACCCTGTCAAACCCCTCTTTTGACATTAATGATCACTTATTTGTAGAATGGTGAGATCCTGGTGGTGAATCCGTAATACAGTCACAAATGATCTTGATGTATTGGGTTTGAACACCCTGATTGGCTAGGGCTTCGATGACCGCTTCAGTCTCCACAGAATCAAAGGCTTTCTGTAAATCACTGAACGTGACACAGAGCGGCATCTTGCACTCCCTACAAACTTCAATGAGCTTGGTTACTGTGTGGATATGGTCGAGTGTGCTGAATCTTTTCCGGAAGCCTGCTTGCTCGCATGGTTTTCCTACATCTAGTGTTCTGCTAATCCTGTTTAATTTGCGATTGGCTATTTACCTCCAAAGTACCGTAAATATTCTACCCACCACTCTGAGAGAGCCCCACAAAGTAATGAGAATATAGCGCCCGCATGGCAGAGCCTGGCAAGCTGTCCAATGCGTATTCGATATGCCAAATCCAGTAACAGAAATGGTGTATTCAATATGCCAAAAACAGTAACAATAATGGACCTCATTCCCAATGAATGGAGATGTTACTGGTGCCCGCTCAAGCAAACCGATGAACAATGGGAAGACAAGTGATACAAGTGAAGTGATACCATGCTTTTTAATAACTACCCCTTTGTAGTACAGTTTGAATTTGGGAAACGGATGCCTCCCATCTTCTTGTTTCCCAAGGATGCTTTGGCTATACATGGGTGTTTATTGTTCCATATGTATTTCAAGATTGCTTGGTTAATTTCTCTGAAAAATGTTATTGGTATCCTTCCAGGGACTGCATTGGATCTGTATTCTGTTTTACAGAAGATTGCCCAAAACTCTGCTTCAAGAAATAAAGAGGACAATGTGGAAATGGAAACACATCTCTTTTCTCCATTTGTGAGGGAAACTCAACTAAAGGATTTTGGAACATTTAATTGGGATTTTTGGTGTGCGTTCTAGCCTCAGTAACTCTCTATCCTACTATTATCATTTCCAGTTTAATGCTGAACATATAATAATCCTAAGAAATGGATTTTTATTTTTAAGTTTAGCAATAAAATGTAATATTTAGAATTACATAATTGAAAATATATCAAACCTTTCTTATTTGCAGCCTATTCCCTTTTAGGAAAACCAGAATATCAGGACTAGAAATATATGTGATTAGATTCCAATGTCTAAACTGACACCACTTAACTTTTCTCACTGGTCTATAAAATAGCAATAGTTGTTTTCAAAAATAGCTAACTTTAATGGAACATATATTCTTTGTAGATGCTATGCTGAAAGTTTTAAAAATATTAACTGAGTAAGTCTTCACAGTAAAACCATAAGTAAATGATATTATTCAAGAAAAATGACACAAAGAGAAACTGTTCAATGTCACTCAACTCAGTCAACCAAGACAGAGTCACTCAAATCTAAGCAGCCAGGAGTCAAAGTTTCCTAAATAAGATATTCAGAAACATGGTTTGCCTTCTATGTAGTCTATAGAATTTGACATCTACTCTCTTCAATTAATATTCACTGAACAAATGGAGTAAACAGTTGAGAATGCAGGTGACCTAGGGTAGGAGAACTAGAACATAGGCAGTGTACTTTTCTTATAGATGGTTGACCTGGATTTGATCCCTGACACCCCAAATGGCCCCTGTGCACCACCATGAGCATTCCTGAGTGTAGAGCCAGGAGTATGTCCAGAGTATTGCTGAGTGTTACCCAGTAAACAAAAAAATAAAATGTACATACACTAAAAGTAACATCATTGGCTGGTTTAGCTTTCCTCACCATTGTTCAGGATAACTATTTGCTGAATGTAAATAAGTATTTCTCAGAAAACTAACAAAGAAAACAATTACATTCTTTATATGTATTTGTTTAGCCAAATAATGTAACTATTGCTAGCTATATACATTATACAATATAACAAATGTACCAAATTACTTTCATAATGAGTCCATAAATATGTTATAAATCTATTATATTCTCAGGGCTTGGAGTCATAGTGTCATTGTTTAGTATACCTGCTTTACAGTTACATTTGTGGTCATGATTTCAAATTTTCAGTCTCAAATTCTTGGTACAATCCTAGTAGTTCTGTTGTTTGAATGTAGCAGCTTGCTGTCTGCGATGCCCAGTGCCAGACATGATTTCCAGGGCACTGCATCTCTCTGGTGAGCTCCATAGTTTCAAATAGTTCCCGGAAACTACAGCTTTTGGCAAGTACAGTATGAGCACCATAGTGACCCCATCACAACTAAAGCTTGTATAATCCAACTTATGAGTGTGACCTCTGGTGAGCTGGTATCCTAGCAAGGTATTTAAAAGGGTGCAAATCTTGCTGATCACAGTAGTAAAGTTCATGAGTAAAGTTTATGCTCAACCTTTAACATGTAATTTCACACAAACACCACAGCTGAAATGTGTGTACACCAAGCAAGCATGTGTCCCCACAAACCACCATCATCACAATAGTAACCACCAACAATAATGGGGAGATATAGAGGTAAAGGAAGGGAAATGAATATATTTTTAAATTACAAACTAGTTTTCTGCCTTGCGGGTGGTATACTCTTAGTAGTAGGCTTGCATATCATGCATTTACTGATGAACACATGCTATCTGTGTCGTATTTGATGTGCCAAAAAACAGTAACAAAATAGACCCATTCCCATGAACTGAACGAATTGTTTGAGGCTATTTGTGTTCCTGGTGTGATCAGATGCCCTTGGGCTATACTAGCATGCAATAGGACATATGGAGATGTTACTGGTGCCCACTTGAGCAAATCAACAAACTATGGGAAGACAAGAGATACAACTGATTTAAATGCAAAGGCTTACTTTAAAATATTGAATTTAGGAAGCACAAAATATGACCTTTAGAGTCAGGATGGGAGCACATGAATGGATAGAGGAGAAGAAAGGCAAGCTTTATCTGTTCTACAATCTTAATCCTGGATAGCCATGATATGTAATATATAAGAAAGCAGAATTAAAGTAAACAAAATGGAAAATTAAATATAAGTAATTTTATGTTATTCATAGATAATTCTCTTATTCTACTTACTTTAGATGTGTGACCCTTCAAAATGGCCATATGCATGTACCCAGGTACCATTCCTGGAATCACATCGTCTCCTTAGCAATGCCAAGCATAGCCTTGGAGGATCTTGAACATCACCAGCATGACCCTGAGATCCAAGCAATGCAGAGCCTGAGCAGATTCTGCATCCTCCAGACACTGGTTATCTCCAGGACTGACTCCCAGACTCCTACATACACTTAGGAGACTAAAACTTGTATCACTTATCTTCCCGTTGTTCATCGATTTGTTCCAGTGGGCACCAGTAACATCTCCATACTACCCGTCACATGCTAGGGCATCTGCTCACTCCAGGAACATATAGAGCCTCAAACAATTCCTTCAGGTCATGAGAATGAGATCTATAATTGTTATTAGTTTTTGGCATATCAAATACAACATGGGTAGCTTGCTAGGCTCTGCCGTGCAGGTGGGATACTCTTGTAGTAGCCTCTCATCCGTGCATTTATCAATGAATCGCAGGACAGGGAAATATCGGCTTTTCTGCTGTGTGGAGCTCTGATGAGTTGTGAAGTTCAGATGTTGAAAATGGTGGCCCTCACTCTGTGGGGTTTCCTCTGGCTTCTTGAGCTGCTAGGATGGCAGCAGAGCCTTTATTTACTTGTAAATCAACTTACAAGCAAATTTATTTACTTGTAAATAAATTTACAAAGTATATTTACCCCATACTTGTAAATGCCATGGTTGTCTATGTTTTATTACATTTGTAAACCTACTATTCTTACCCACATTGTATTTGCACCAAAAAAAAAAAAAAAACAGGTAAAATGGTCATATCACACTTTAAGTCCAGTACTTTAAACCAGTAAGTAAAAAAGTAAATTGTGGTTATTATTTCTATTCACTGGAGGTAGCAAATACTGCACATAAGACTTTGAAACCAGCACTATCTTAGATTTAAATCCCTTCTTTTCTCCACTGATGATGGTGAACACCAGAAGGCATTATTAATTAAAATGCTACCAGAGACAAAGCAATAGAAAGGAAAAATGTTTAAATTATTCTCAATCTCATATATCATACATACACAAGCTCTTGAGTAATTCCTTGGCACTGTAGGGTCTCCCTAGTAGTGGTGCCCCAGCACCACCAGGGAGACAAAAAGAAAAAATTATATTTAAAAAATTATAAATTGCTTTTTACTTTCATGTAGAACTGAGCACTGAATGTAGGCAAAGTGATATACATGATAAACTCTAAATGTATATATTGCTACCCACAATGTGTAAGAGAAGGAAGAGCGAGATACAGAGAAAGAGACAGAGAGAGACAGAGAGAAGGAGAGAAAAGAGGCAAAGTGCTTGCCATAGAGACAGCCTGTGTGGGAGGAGGGAGGAAATCAGAGGACATTGGTGGTGGTAAATGGGCACTGGTGGGGGGATGGTTGCTGGAACACTGTATGACTGAAACCCAAACATGAACATCTTTGTAATTGCATATCTCACAGTGGTATAATAAAAAAAAATTAAAGTGTAAGTCATTCTTATATGTGGCTTACATGTTATACAAGCCAATTCTAAAACAAAGGCTATTTGGCTCTGGGGAGGGGAAGGAGGGAAGGAAGGAAGGAAGGAAGGAAGGAAGGAAGGAAGGAAGGAAGGAAGGAAGGAAGGAAGGAAGGAAGGAAGGAAGGAAGGAAGGAAGGAAGGAAGGAAGGAAGGAAGGAAGGAAGGAAGGAAGGAAGGAAGGAAGGAAGGAAGGAAGGAAGGAAGGAAGGAAGGAAGGAAGGAAGAAGGAAGGAAGGAAGGAAGGAAGGAAGGAAGGAAGGAAGGAAGGAAGGTTGGGATAGAATGAAGAAAATAATGTAGAGTAAAGCAGAGGGAGACAAGAGAGAAAGGGAGAGAGAGATAAGAAGGAAGCAAGGGATAGAATGGAGAAAAGTTGGAGGGAGAGAAAGTTAAATATAATCCTAAAAATATGCAATTTCTTACAGAGTCCTGCAGTGAATTTCAATTGCAGATTTCTGCCACTACTTTATTTCCCCTGTGTTGTGATATTTTAACCAACACTGATCCTAAATGATGAGTCATTTAGAAATCATTCATTCATAGCTTGGAAAGCAAATAACCTCAGAATATTTTCAGAGTAAGGATAAACTATGAATACCACCTTACTTCAGTACAGTTGTCTTTTGGATACTAAAGGAATTTAAATTATTTCCGTCTATTTTAACCCATACATAGCAAATATGACCCTTAGGTTTTGCATTAATAAAATTCGGTTGCATAAAAATGACATTGCTTTATATTAAACAATCAAGACTTGAGCACTATCAAGTTTCTTTCTAGTCAATTAGCAGTGACTTATCCTAAATGAATCCAGAATATAAGTCACAAAATATTACAACTAGTTTCTTCTAGTTAAGTTTCAACATATAACTAAATTTAATGTACATTTTAGGAAGAGTATCTTATTTACATACCTATCATTCATCATGGTATACTTACTATAGATAATGCTTCTAAATGTATCATTGTTGTTTGGTGAGGGCTCAACTGGCTGTACTCAGGGTTTATTCCTGCTTCTGCACTCAGGGATCACTACTAGCAGTGCTCAGTGAACTGTATGGGGTGTTATGGATTGAACCTGGGTAGACTGCATGAAAGTGAGCATCATGCATGTTGTTCTATTGTTCCATACCTAATTTTAACTCAAATATGCCACCTAATGAGATTAATTGACCTTGAGGATTATATGTAAAGTTAATACGTAAGGCAATGAAATACAATCAACAGATGATTTCACTCATATGTGAAACATAAACTACAGAAACAGATAAACTAGTAATCACTTGATCACTTGGATCCCGTTATTCATCAATTTGCTGGAGTGGGCGTGAGTAACATTTCCATTTGACCCTATCACGTGCCAATGTAGCCCAATGGCATCTGGTTCCTTCAGGAATATGATCACTTCACTTGATCACTTGAATCCGTTATTCATCGATTTGCTCAAGCGGGCGCCAGTAACATTTCCATTGGACCCTATCACGTGCCAATGTAGCCCAATGGCATCTGGTTGACTCAGGAATATGAAGAGCCTCAAACCATTCCCTCAGGGTCTTGACAAAGAAGTCTGACCATCTTGTAGGTGAGCGGCCACGTGATCTTTCGACAATACATGGAATCCAGTCAATAACGGCTCTAGTCCAGTGGTCATCTCCAAATTGCATTACATGTCCAGCCCATCTGATTTTCGATGCCTTGGCACATCTCTTCCAATCCACTGTTCTCCCTACATTAACATACGCCTCAGAGACCTGGGCCCTACGAAAAGGGACGAGAATGCTATTCGGGTCTCCCGAGGAGGAATCGAAAGAACTATGCTTGGTATATCACACCTCACTCAAGTGAGAGAAGGAATCCAGAGTTCTGAACTCTGTTGCTATTCCAGAATCATGGATGTTGTCTCGTTTGCCATCGAAAATCAGATGGGATGGACATGTAAACTAGTAAAACAAAATTAATTTCTATATCTTTCATCTCTCAGACATGGAGCAGAGCTGCTACTTGCTCTCCCTGTGCCCAGCTGCTAATGAGGCACCTTGGAGGCATGCCCGGTTCTAGCCCTGGCCTGCCACCACAGCACCTCACAACAAGCCAGACCACCCTCCCCTACTTCCATGGGGCCCGCCGTTTTCCACATCCGGACTTTCCTCTCGTCACAACTCCACCCAGCGGACCAGACTATCACAGTCCAGATCATCGACAGACACACTGCAGCAGTTTTTTTTTTTCAATCCGCCCAGGTATGCTGAATCAGAGACTCTCAGACATGGGGCAGAGCTGCTACTTGCTCTCCCTGTGCCCAGCTGCTCATGAGGTGCCTGGGAGGCATGCCGGGTTCTAGCCCTGGCCTGCCACCCCAGCACCTCACAACAAGCCAGACCACCCCCCCTACTTCATGGGACCCGCCATTTTCCACATCCGGACTTCCCTCTAGTCAAAACTCCACCCAACAGACCAGACTATCACAGCCTGGCTCGGCGTGGCTGCTAGCGGCTGCGCGGTTCATCAATAAATGTTTTATTTAGAGGTGACTACAACAGTATGCCACCCGCACTGCAAGCCTGGCAAGCTGCTCGTGTAGCATTTGATATGCCAAATACCAGTAACATTTATATTAGGTCATTCCCGTGACCTAATATAATGGTGAGGCTCTTTATGTACCTGGAGCAAGTGGATGCCTTTGGGTTCTACTAGCATGAGACAGGACATATGGAGATATTACTGGTGCCCTCTCTAGCAAATAGATGATTAATGGGAAGATAGTGATAGATAGTGCTCTTTCATCTAATACCTAGGTAAAATCTAAGTTAATAACCATTAAAGGAAACTCAGTAGGGATCTTTTGGGTGGTAAGAAGGCACTGAAATTTGGGGTTAGGACAGTATTACACATGGATAGCAAAAACTCATAAATTCTTAGTATTATAAATCCATACTAAATCAGCAATAATAATTTCTAACAATGCTGATAAAACATAAGGAAATGTCAAATATTAACTTTTATTTGTTTGGGGTCACACCTGTGTGTGCTCAGAGATCAATTCTGAAGGAGCCTGAGGGGGCATATCCTATGCTAGGGATGTGATTACACTTGAATGCATGCAAGTCAAGCATCTTAACCTGTAGGCTATCTCTTCAGTCTGAAAAATGGCAATATTTTTAACATTATATTAAAAATTCCTTCTTTAAAAATGTATGAGTCTAATGAGATATGAAGAAACTACTTTATAATTTATTTAATGCAGTATACATAGCGATTTATTAACCATACTTTTATGATGAACAAAAGTATTTAAACCTGTGACCTTTCTCATTACATTTTCTGTTCAAATTTCAGTAAAATTTTTTTCATATATAAATATAAGCTCATTTTCTGGGGCAAAATAGTTTTATTTAGAGAGAGAGAGTACACACACCAGCTGAAGGGGAAAGCACTAAATAGAAAATAATTGTTAACCTTTCTTCCAATATATGCCAAATGATGTCATATGAGTAATCTTAGAGAAAGTGAGAGCATTCGCTAACACTGATAAGAAGTGATAAGGAAAACTGATAACTCCCCTAGAAACTTTTGTTCCTTTAGGATAAGAAGAGCAATGAAGGAAGATAAAGTTCTTATCCAGAGATTCCAGTAAAGTAAGACATTAGTAAGGAACATGTGAAATAGTAATTATTTAAAAGTCAACATCTGTTTTTCTCTAATTAGTATGTACTTGCTAATTTGTATCAATGTACTTCCAGGCAAGATAAACAAATCTCATGGATGACAAAAAAAAAAAAAATACAATAATGCCCTCTCTGGAAATTTATTGATGCATTACATAATTTTCACACAAAAGAAAGTATTTCTGGTTTAACTGATTTCAAATTAAAAGCATGAACCTACAAATATAAAACTCATGCTTATTTGTAACTTACGTAGGTGTCTGGGTGTTATATGCAAACTTATGTATAGTGCAAAATGGAAAACTATATGTCATTCACTCTTTTCTTATTTTTAATCTTTTTCTACTTCATAGAGTTGAAGTTCACACACTTGATTGCATCACATGGAGACATATTATCCCTGATTATGATTAAGTACTATCTGGCTTTGCTTTGCCCCAAATTTTGTTTAAAGTTAACTTTGAACTGCATTTCTGAGTTAGGATGTCAGCTTGTTTAATACGTATTTTGCTGCTGCAATCTGGGCAATAGGTGAGCTATCATTTTTACTATAAAATCCACATTAAATTTTTTTAAAATATATACATTTTAAAGAGTTTTGGGCATTTTGGTTTACAAATTTTTATTAGCAGGGTTTCATACATAAACTATTCCAGAGTCACACCTTCCATCCAGGTGTACGCTTCCCTCCACCACTGGTCTGGTGTCACACATCCACCTCTCACCACAACCCTCCAGCATGGAAAGTCCTATTATAGAAAATTTCTCCATTTCTGTTAGCATTGTTTTCTTTTTATTCCTACTCTGTTTCTTCATATCCTGCATATGAGACATGAAATTTCTAAAATCTCACAAATGTGTCTGTGATAAAATGGTGCCTACTATATTCAGTTTAAAAAAAAGCATTAAGCTCTAGCCTTGTAAAATTATACAAAGCTTCCTAGCATGAGTTGTAAATAAAAATGACAGTCATAGGAAATTCAGCCTTTTGTTGCAACAATAATAGTCAGGGGAAGTACTTCCAATATTTTTACATAATATGGCCTTTTGGCACTTCTCAAATCACACCCAAGTGGTGACTTCCTCTTCTACTTTCCCCTAGGATACCCTGCTTATATCTCTCTAAAGGGATCATTTAACATTAAATTGCTTTGAGCTATGAATATTTAATTATAAATAATGAGCAACAAAGTTAGCATGAAATATCTGTTCTAGTTAACCATTATAAAAGTTGAGTCTGGTGCCTGACAAAAGTCTGGAATCAAATCTAAATCATCAATTAAATACTTTAGTAGGATGATAATTTAAACAAGTACTTGATTGAATTCAAAAGGAAAAACAAAACAGACTGTTTGAACACAGAATTTAGTAGGGAAATATAGACACAGTGAGCAGCAGACCCTGTTACATAGATCTAGGCTATGGAATCTAATTAAGAAAACTGAAACTCCCTTAAGGAGGGTTTACAGAATTAATATAGAGTCTTCCTTGTCAGATAACCATGTGAGGTTTCTTGAAAAAAATAAAAAAGAAAGAAAAACAGAAGTGATGTGACTGCACTTGCATCTATAGGACCAAGGGATCATCAAAGTTGGCGACACCTTAAAAAGTGTTGGTAAACTGCAGTGCCACTGGCAAAATAAATACACAGAACTGCACATTTTCAAGAGGAACAAAAGACAGAGTATCCAGGTAGTGAGACTAGCAGCCTATAGATGAGAACTATATTCAAGGAGCAATGTGCAGGGGTCTCACACTAGCAGCAGGAGACCGTGCTTGGTGGAGGCTGCATACTTGTTGTTATGCTAGGGACTGCACTCTGGTAATGATGTTTGGGTATCAAACCAGACATAATGTTAGGGATTGCAATGGGAATTAGGGGCTGAGACAAATCCCTGGGCTACCAAGGCTGCTTTATACTTCTTAATTAAGATTTCCAGGGTTGAAAAACAATTTTAGGCGCTATAGTACAGCGCTTTACAAATAGGCAGTTCATCTTCAATACCTGTAACTTGTGGTGTCTCAAAAGCAACAGGCATGACCCGAGACACTGAGCTGCATAGTCCAATCACAGCCAGGTACAGCTCCAGAAAATCAAAAACAGAAAACAGCAAAAACGTTGAATTTCCCTACTGTTTTCTCTTAAGTAGTTTTAATGAGGTATAGTTGACAAGACAGAAATTTCTAGTAATTAATATATTATCTAGCAACTTTTTAATATATATCACCATAATCAGGATAATGAATTTATTTATAATTCCAAAGCTTTTAATAACCCTTCCTAACTTACCTTTTTGCTCCTATCTCTGTACCCAAGCAACCAATAACCTACTTTGCTCACTATAAATTAGATCATGTCTTCTAATATTTGATATAAGTGCAATCATAGTACAGAAAGATTTTATCTGACTTTTTTTATTCAGTATGTGTTCAGAACTCGTCCACCTTGTCCCATGTGTCAATAGTTATTAATTTTTATTTTTACTTTACAAATATATGCATATACTAGTGTGTTAATTTATCTGCCAATGAAAATTTATTTTGGTTGCACATTAGAATCATTACAAAGCTACTATGAAAGTTCATGTATAATTTTTATATTAGCACATAAATTAACATACCACAGATTTTACTTCAAAGCACATAGCCGATGCATGAGTTCTGTTTAGAAGATATAAGAAATACTCAAATTTCAATAATATAAAATAGCAATAAAAAGTAACCAATAACTTTGAACAGACATTTCACTAAAAGTGATGTGTGGCCAGAGCAATAGCACAATGGGTAGGGCATTTGCACTGCATAAAGTCAACCTGGGCTTAATCTCGACATCCCATATGGTTCTCTGAGCACTATCAGGAATAATTCTTGAGTGCAGAACCAGGAATAACATCTGAGCAATCCCGAATGTGACCCAAAAAAGCAGAAAAACAAACCTAAATAAACAAATAAAAGTGATATATGAGTGGGCCGGTGAGGTAGTATAGGAATACAGGAGATTGTCTTGCATGCTGTCAACAATGATTCAATTCCTGGCACCACACGTGGTCCCCTGGGCATCTCTAAAAGTAATCCCTGAGGATAGAACCAAGTAAGCTTTGAACACAGCTGGCCTTTCCCAATCAAAAGGTTTTATGCAAGTACAGCAAAATGATCTTATAGATGATAGTTAAGGATCTTTCTGAACTATTGTGCATTTAAAATCATTGAAAAATTAATATTAGATTGGGAAATCTGGTATGTAGTCCAACAGTAGAGTGTATGCATCTGAAAAGACATTTGTTTCAAAGTTAGGCAAAGTCCAGCGTCAATGAATTGTTTATTTTTATCATTTTGGTTCTCCACACATGGTGGTGCTTAGGGCTAACTCTTGGTAATGCTCAAGGGATCATATTGGGTGCCAGGATCAAACCAGGGTCAACCCCAAGCAAGGCAAACATCCTACACATGATGTTATTTCTCTGGCCCTATCAATGAATAGTTTAGTGGAAAATACATGCCTTGTAACCATGAGTCATGAACTGGATCCCCAGAGCCACTCCATATGCTGAGTGTGTTCCTAGAAGCACTGCCATTTGGGAGTCATAGATCCATGACAAAGCTGTGATCTCTTGTATATTGTGTGCAGGTTTGTGACCCCATTCATCACGACAAACGTGTGAGAAAGGGGAAGCAGAAGTAATAGTGTGAGAAGAAGCAAAGGAGAAGTTCAAAGAAGTGGAGTATATTCTATACTTGACAAGATACTCATTATTTTATTAATAATGGGATTCCCCAGTAATCCACACTTTCTCCAACTCTTGTAATATGTATTTTTGTACTTAGGGACACAGGTGTCAGTGCCCAGGGCTTACTAAAAGGTAAGGAATGTGCCTTACCCTTTGTATTCTCTCTGTGACCCTGCCACCAAATCATCTTAGTCTGATATCTAAAATTACATCAGAATCCAACATCCCTGCCAGAAAAAAAAAAATGGTTATTTATTATTTCAAGCAATTCAAATATTAACTTTCAAGTATTGCTGTCCTTCAAATGCTATAGTAATTATCACTTGACATCCCACACTTCATCGATTTGCTCAAGTGGGCACCGGTAACATTTCCATTTGACCCTATTATGTGCAGTGCAGCCCAATGGCATCTGGTTACTTCCGGAATACAAAGAACCTCAAACCATTCCTTCAGGGTCTTGACGAAGAAGTCTGACCATCTTGTAGGTGGGCAGCCATGTGATATTTTGACTTCCCGTGGGATCCAGTCGGTAATGGTTCTAGTCCAGCAGTCATCTCCAAATCACATTACATATCCATCCTATATGATTTTCAATGCCTTGGAAAACTAGGCAGTGTCCCTGACTCTCTATCATTGACTGAGGTCAGAACTCCGGATTCCTTCTCTCATTTGAGTGAGGCTTGATATTCCAAGCATAGCTCCTTTGATTCCTCTGAGGGAGACCCGAATAGCATTCTCATGTTGCTTTAGTAGGGTCCAGGTCTCTTAGGTGTTTGTTAATGCAGGGAGAATGGTGGAGTCGAAGAGATGTGCCTGGAGCCAGAGGTTCTTTGTCCTTTTAGCTATTTCTTCTATGCCTTTGAAGACATTCCATGCCATTCTCTTCCTCCTGCACAGCTCAGGTTTTAGGTCGTTCATCATGTTGACTTCTCGACCTAGGTACACATAACTGCTGCATTCAGAGATGTTTGTTCCATTGAGAGTGATTGAGGCCTCTGGAACTAGTTCATTTTTCATGAACATAGTTTTCTTTAGATTCAGCTGTAGACATATCTTTCCACATTCTCCGTCGAAGTCAGTCAGTATTTTTACTGCTTGGCTAATGTTTGGTGTTATTAGAATGATATCATCAGCGATGCAGAGGTTGTGTAGTTGTGGACCATCTGTCTTCCCTCCCATTCCTTCCTATTCTGTCGCATGATGTTCTCAAGGGTGGCACTGAAGAGTGTTGATAAAATGGTATCACCCTGCCTAACCCCTCTTTTGACATCAATGATCATTTCCTTGAAGAATGATGAGATCCTGGTTGTGAATCTGTAATACAGCTCACAAAAGATCTTAATCCAAATTACCATGAATATTCTACCCACTCCTCTCAGAGAGCCTTGCATGCTACTGAGAGTATACTGCCTGCTCAGCAGAGCCTGGCAAGCTGTCTGATGTGTATTCTATATGCCAAAACCAATAATAACAATGCTTATTTTCCCAACCCTGAAAGAGCCCTTAATACTGCAGCACTAAGTAGGATGAACAAGGAGTGCCTGATAAAATTTCAGGACCAGTGGTGTCGGTGTTCTTGTCAACATGAACATGGCCATGAGCATCTATTCATTTGAATATCGAACAAACTGGATAGGATGGTTACACTTGAAGCGATGTGGCCCACTGCCAGCAATTTCTATCTTCGTTGCCTACGCACCAACATCCACATACAAGGAAGACAAGACTGAGAAATTCTACATGAAACTGGAGTTCTATAAAGAAGATCACACCTTCTACAAGATCTAGTTGGTGATTTTAATACCAAAATAGGACTGAGACGATCGGCTGTAGAACTCCACATTAGGACCCATGACTTAGAATGGAACGAACAGGGCGAGAGACTACCTGAGTTCATCATATACACCAAGAACATTCATGGGAGCTCACAGTTCCAGAAGGGTGAATCGAAACATTAGACATGGGAATCTCCTGGTGGACAGTTCCACAATGAATTTGACCACATTATATTCAATTAACGGTTTTGCCTGACCAATGTCGCTGTCTTCCCAATATTCCAAACAGGATAGGACCACCTTCTCCTTTGTGCAAAATTCTACTTCACACAACAGGGATAAAAGGCTACAGAGTTTAAGAAGAGAACTCCCAGAATGACCACCAACTGGGAATTCTGTGGCACCATTGCGGCAACATGGGAAGATACCATCATTGACAACATTAATGAAGAATATAACTGACTTGTTCAGAACCTCCATGATTGTGTGAAGAATGCTGAGAGAGAGAAAGACACAAAAGGATGCCTGTCTTCAAAACTCTCTAGCTCATTTGCCAACATGAGAAGGCACAAGCCTCAAGTAACCAAATGCTAACATCCAAACTCTCAAAGCAGTGCAGAGAAGCGATAAAGGAAGACCTCAAAGACAGAAGAGCAGAAATACAGGCTGTTGCAGCAGAAGCTGGGAAAAACATTTGCAACACCTGCATGTCCTTCGCCAACTATAAGACCAAGTTGACTGCCCTCTGACACCCTGATAGATCTATCACATCTTCCAGAAAGGCAATGGTGAAGATTATCCATGACTTCTACTTAAATCTCTTTTACAGCCACATCCACCTGCCCACATACCAAATTCCACAGGATGGATATGTTGTTCCCAACATTCTTCCTTTTGAAATCCGACATGCCATTTCGTCGGTAAAGAAGCAAACAGCATCTGACCCAGACAAAGTCAGACCCAAACACCTGAAGAATCTGCTGTCAGTACTCATCAATACACTGGCTCGGCTCTTCACACACTACTTGTCTGAATGCAAGGTGCCCTCCCAATGGAAAACCAGCAGGGCAGTTCTATACTTCAAGAAGGGAGCAATTCATGACATTGGCAACTGTCACCCCATCTGCCTGTTATCCATTATCTACAAGCTGTTCACTCAAGTCATCCTGAACAGAAATGGCAGAACATTAGATGAAGGACAACCATGTGAGCAGACTGGCTTCCGAAAAGGATTCAGCACAATAGATCATATCCACATGGTAACCAAGCTCATTGAAGTTTGTAGGGAGTTCAAGATGTTGCTCTGTCTCACGTTCGTTGATTTAAAGAAAGTTTTTGATTCTTTTGAGAATGAAGTGGTCATCGAAGCCCTAGCCAAACAGTGCATTCAAACCCAATACATCAAGATCCTTCATGAGCTGTTCAAACCCACAATAAATTATATCTATAAAATAATATGTAATATCTTTTAACTCTCTAAAGCAGTTCATTCAACATAATATTAATAGCACTTACCAAATATGATTTCTTCTAATTACATTTTTATGTATTCTTAACACGCCAGAATTCAACATTGGTTAAAAACCTATACTTAGTGGATGTTAACCAATGAATGATTTTTCTCATATTGTGTTTTATTTGATCATTTTATAATGAGTTTTGTTTATAAATATATGTTTGTCATCTGTGATTATGGGTTCAGAACATTAAAATAATTTAATTTGATATTAGAATATAATAGTGTATCAATCAATTCAAGATTCAAGCAGGCACTATGGCCAATGATTTACAAACATGACTTAATTTAACCTTAAAAACAACCATTATACATAGCTCTGCTCCTGAAACCATATCCCTTAAGAGATAGGGCTACCTGACATTGATAAATGGATTTATACAAAGATACTCTCTTGCACTTGGTTTATAGGAATGGCTTTGCAGATGTAGTCCATATGTTAAACTATTTTGCAGGAGAGAACAAACATAAACTTACTCTAACAACTTGGCCATACTTTCTTGCTTTTTGAGAGAGAGTGGTTGGTCTACACCCATGGGACTTAATCCTAGATCTATAGGTAAGGATTACTACTGAATGTGCTCATGGGATCATATAATCAGGTCAGGGTCTTACCCTGGGTCAGTTGCTTGCATGGGAAGCATATAATCCTGTACTATTTCTACAGTCTTTGCTTGTGTTTTTGTTTAACCTTCAACAAAATTAGTAGAGCCCAACACATGTCACACGTTGTTTTGTAGAGCATAGGTCCAGGGACCTACCTTATTTGACTCACTTCTCCCTTTTCAGAAAGATCACACCAGTTCCCTGGAAATGTACCTTCCCACATTATTTACTCAAACTAACAGGAAGTTTCACACAACTCTATTTAAGAATGATATTACTGCCCACCTCTCCACACACTCCCCATCCTGGATCTTTTCAGTCCTCCCAGAGGACAATATGATCCTCTTTAAGAAATAATGCTTTAGATAAGTAGCAAATAAAACACATTACCCAGTAAACCATATAACTTGATGTGTTCAATAACATCCCATTTATCTCAAAAGCCAGCTCATGTTTTTCCTCGAGACCTTCATTTTGTTTTACTGCCCCTTGAGGTGCTGCAGGTGTGGTTGTGGTGCCCAGCTGCAACAGCATTTGGCAGATAGGAGATAGGCTTGTCTACACCAGGGCTCTGCCCCGTGGGCCCTGGATGGTTGATGGTCTGACATAGAAAAAAACTGGGCCCCCTGGGATGAACCCAGAGTCAAGGCAGAGCCTGGCAAGCTACCCATGGTGTATTTGATATGCCAAAAGCAGTAACAATAGTGGACCTAATTCCCAATGAATGGAGATGTTACTCGCACCACTCGAGCAAATAGATGAACAAGAGGAAGACAAGTGATTTCATTTTGTTTATCCTAAACCCTAAACTGTGCTTGTCAAGAAATAGTGTAGAGGTTACCCCATTCTTTTTCTCTCACATAAATATTCTCTAAAACAAAGGAGTGAGAAATAGAACTAAGCATTACTCCCAAGCATTACTGCTACTTTCTTCATACTCTAAGCTGCAAGAAAGCCTTTTATTTTTGAAAATTTGAATGTGACAGTATTTTGCTTTCTAGTATACTAAGAAGAATTTCAGTAGCTGGCTTTATTCTTATTATCCCTCCTTATTTCAAAGTTAGGTAATTAAGGCTTCCCAAAAGAGTTACCAAGTTTCTGATTTCTAAAACTAGATACTGATGTTTGACTACAAAGCTCTTGTTAAGGCTAGAGCATTGGTAGAATGATCCTGCAAGCATGCTGGAGTGATCCTTGAGTACAGAGCCAGGAGTAAGCCCTGATAACAACAAGATCAGGGCTTACTCCTGGCTCAAAGATCAATACACACGCACACACACACAAACCTGCTACACAGGAGATCTCTAGACCCCTATATTTGTATGTTTTTAAATGTATTTTGCAATCATTTGTTTTGTAATTTTGGTTTGTGGGCCATACCTAGTTTATTCCTGACTTTGTGCTCAGGATTATTAATGGATATATTCGAGGGATTTACATATTTATATATAAATATATTTATATACTATATAATTAATTATATTTACAAAATCTGAGGGATATATGTATTTATCTATATAAATATACATACACATATATTTTATTATTATATGCCAGTAATTGAACCTGGGTCAGTTGTGAGCAAGGCAAACACCCTGCTGCTGTATAATCTCTGACCTCTCTAGATCACTTTAAAGGTATCTAAGAACACCTTTTCATTAATGTTAAACTGCTTCAATATCAGGTTTAACTAAAGGGCAATTAAAATTGCTAGATATCACTTTAATGATTTAATATCTCTTAAAATTTCTCCTATGTCCATCATTCATCGATCTTCACTACTTATTAACTTTATACAAACTACTATTAATTATTTTCTAATGAACATCAATATACATCCTTCAAACAAATACTGCAAACTAGTTTATAAGTAACACAAACCTGTTTTGATTAATCTGCCATAATCCACTTTAATTTCCTTTATTACATATTTTACCTTTTTAAGACTTATCAGAGGTCTTCTATATTTTTGCTAATAGAGGAAAATCTGTATTTTGAAAGCACCTCATTTTGTGCCCTTTTTATTTCATAAAATCAAATATTTTCTATAGCTATACACTTTTTCCATAATCTTGGATTGTTAGTTCTAAATGCCTTTAAACACCTTTAAAGTGCCACAGACATTGCAATGTATGGTGTCAAATCCCTCTCTGTAGCCTTCATTTAAACTGAGACAGTATCGGTCTGCATCTCAGGTACCCTACCTCCCTGGGGTGTGCGGCTGGCCGGGCGGGCGCCTGGGGCCGTGGTAGAGCCCCAGGTCTCAGCAGAAGGTGGAACTACAACCCCCAGAAGTCCGAGCGGAACCGGAAGTAAACGGTCATTTTGAACTCTCACACCAGCCGCTTATTAATAGAAAAACTAGGAATTTCAACACCAAGGGAAGGTAATACCCTCAAGAAAAAGAAACAGTACACCAGAGGAATCTATCCCTGAACACCACAACACCATGGGGAAACAACGTAGATCCCCAGCTCGAAGAACAGATGAAGGAATCGACCCTGAAGACTCAAAAAGAATACAGATGTGCATGATCTCTCTGACAGTGAAATCAGAGAAGAAATTGGTAGAATGTTTAAGGAGCTCAACGAAAAAATTGAGCAGATGTCCAAAAAAAATACAGGAGAACATAAACGAAGCAGTTGAAAGGGCTGTCAATAAACTACGAGAGGAAATGAGAGCAGAAATGAGAACCATGCAAATAGAAATATCATCGCTTAAAAACTCAGTAGACGAAATGAAAAACACAATCGGGGCTCTGAATAGTAGGATGACAGCAGCGGAAGAAAGAATCAGTGAGACTGAAGATGAGCTGCAGAAAGCACTCAGAGATCTACATAAGATGGAAAAAGACCGGATAATGGATCAGCAACGAAACAGAAAACAATGGGATGAAGCCAGGTGGAACAACATAAGAATCATAGGAGTCCCAGAGGGACAAGAAAGTAACCCCAAGGAAATTAAAACAGTTAAAAACATCCTGGCTGAAAAGTTCCCGAGTTAAAGGACGAAGGCATCCAGATCCAAGAAGCCCGGCCGCGTACCAGCAAGAAGAGACCCCAATAGAAAGACCCCAAGACACATCCTAGTCAAAGTAATGGATGCCATAGACAGAGACATAATTCTTCAGGCAGCAAGATCAAAGAAGGAAATTGTATACAAAGGAGCATCCATTCGACTTTCAGCAGACTTCTCAGAAGACACCCTCCAAGCCCGAAGGCAGTGGTGGGATATAGTGAAAAAAACTTAATGAAATGAATGCCTCAGCAAGAATTCTTTATCCGGCTAAACTCTCGCTCAGATTTGAAGGACAGATATACAACTTCTTGGATAAACAACAGCTTAGGCACTTTGTAAAATCAAAACCAACCTTAAAAGAAGGACTGAAAGATCTACTATAAGACGAGACATAACCCAAAAGAACAACCAACCTATTCAGAAAGATGGCACAAAATCCCATGACAATAATCTCTCTCAATGTCAATGGTCTAAATACACCAGTTAAGAGACACAGAGTGGCACAATGGATCAAAAAATTGAATCCGACATTCTGCTGCCTGCAAGAAACACACGTGAACAATCGGAGCAAAGACAGGCTCAAAATAAAAGGCTGGAAAACAATCCTTCATTCAAACAACCCATCCAAAAAAGGCTGGGTAGCCATACTGGTATCTGACAACATAGACTTCAGGCTGAAGAAGGTCAGAAGGGACAGTGAAGGTCACTTCTTAATAGTCAAGGGATGCATATATCAGGAAGAAATCACGCTATTAAACATATATGCACCCAACGAGGGGCCAGCAAAATACCTAGAACAACTACTAATAGACTTCAAAGAAGACATTGACAGCAACACAATTATAGTTGGAGACTTCAACACTGCTCTATCAACCCTGGATAGATCAACAAGATTGAAACTTACCAAGGAAATACTGGCCCTTAAAGAAGAGATGGAAGAAAGAGGGCTGGTAGACATATACAGGGCATTTCATACCCAAAAAGCTGAATACACTTTCTTCTCCAGTGCCCATGGAACATACTCCAAAATAGATCACATGCTGAGCCATAAATCATACCTCCATAAAATCAAGAAGATAGAAATTGTGCCAACTACTTTTTCAGACCATGAGGCACTGAAAATAGAAGTTAATTGTACACAAAAACGGAGACCAATACCAAGTACCTGGAAACTAAACAGCTCACTGCTGAACAACCAGCAAGTCATAAAAGAAATCAAAGAGGAAATCCAAAGATTCCTGGAAACAAATGAGACTGAAGACTCGAATTACCAGAACTTGTGGGATACAGCAAAAGCAGTGTTAAGAGGCAAGTTCATAGCTCTTCAAGCATTTATCAGAAAAGAAGAAAAGGCCATCATAAACAGTCTGACTTCAAAACTTAAGATCTTAGAGAGTGATCAACAAAAGGAGCCCAACCCAAGCAGAAAGAAAGAAATAATAAAACTTAGAGCAGAAATCAATGAGATGGAATGTCAAAAAACAATCCAGAAGATCAACGAAACCAAAAGCTGGTTCTTTGAAAAAATAAACAAGATTGACAAACCACTTGCAAGACTTGTAAGAAAAGGAAAAGAGAGAACCCAAATAAATAGAATCAGAAATGAAAACGGGGACATCACAACAGAAACCACAGAAATTCAAAAGATCATCAGAGATTACTATGAGAGCCTGTACGCCACAAAACAAGAAAACCTAGAAGAAATGGACAAATTCCTGAATTCCTATAGCTTCCCAAGTCTGCAACAAGAAGATTTGGAATACCTCAACAAACCTATCTCCATCGAGGAAATAGAATCGGTAATCAAAAGTCTCCCCAAACACAAAAGCCCAGGTCCAGATGGATTCACCAGTGAATTCTACAAAACCTTTAAAGAGGACCTACTCCCAATTCTTTTTTTAAGCTCTTCCAACAAATTGAAGAAACAAAAAACACTCCCAAATAGCTTTTACGAGGCACATATCACCCTGATACCCAAAGCAGACAAAGATGCCACAAAAAAAGGAAAACTACAGACCAATCTCCCTGATGAATACAGATGCTAAGATCTTCAACAAAATACTAGCAAATAGGATCCAAAGAGTCATCAAAAAGATTATACACCATGACCAAGTGGGATTCATCCCGGGAATGCAAGGATGGTTCAACATTCGCAAGTCAATCAACATAATACATCATATCAACAAAAAGAAAAATAAAAACCATATGATCATATCAATAGCTGCAGAGAAGGCATTTGACAAGATTCAACACCATTTCATGATGAAAGCTCTCTGTAAAATGGGGATTGAAAGAACCTTCCCTCAAGATAATCTAGGCCATCTACTACAAGCCCACAACGAGCATCATTCTCAATGGGGAAAAACTGAAAGCCTTCCCCTTAAGATCAGGGACAAGACAAGGCTGCCCACTCTCACCACTTCTATTCAATATAGTACTGGAAGTACTTGCTATAGCAATCAGGGAAGAAAAAAGACATTAAGGGCATCCAAATAGGAAGGGAAGAAGCCAAGTTATCACTATTTGCAGATGACATGATATTATACCTGGAAAACCCGAAACTCTCTACCAGGAGGCTCCTAGAAATAATACATTCCTATAGCAGAGTAGCAGGGTACAAAATCAATACCCAAAAGTCAATGGCCTTCCTATATGCTAACAGGAAAGAGAAGAAAGGGACATTAAAGAAACTATCCCATTCACAATTGCGCCGCAGAAAATCAAATACCTAGGAATCAGTTTGACAAAGAATGTAAAGGATCTCTACAAAGAAAACTGCAAAACGTTACTTCAGGAAATAAAAGAAGACCTGAGGAAAAGGAGACATATTCCCTGCTCATGGATCGGAAGGATTAACGTTATCAAAATGGTAATACACCCTAGAGCTTTATACAGATTCAATGCGGTCCCTATAAAGATACCCGTGATGTTCTTCAAAGAAATTGAACAAACACTCCTGAAATTTGTATGGAATAATAAAACTCCACGAATAGCTAAAGCAATCCTTGGGAAAAAGAAGATGGGAGGTATCACTTTCCCCAACCTCAAGCTCTACTACAGAGCAGTTGTAATTAAGACAGTGTGGTATTGGTATAGAGACCGACCTGTAGACCTATGGAATAGAACTGAGTATCCTGAAACACTTGTATATTCTCAAATATACAACCACTTAATCTTTGATAAAGGAGCAAAAAATATTAAGTGGAGCAAAGAAAGCCTCTTCAACAAATGGTGCTGGGAAAACTGGGCAGCTACATGTAAAAAAATGAACTTAGACCTCCTTCTAACGCCATGCACAAAAGTCAGATCAAAATGGATTCTACATCTCAACTTCAGACATGAATCTATAAGGTACATCGAAGAAAACATAGGAGAAAGCGGCTCTACGACATCGAAACGAAAAGTATCTTTAAAGATGACACACCACTGACCAAGCAAATGGAAGCAAAGATAAACAAATGGGATTATATAAAACTAAAAAGCTTCTGCACGTCAAAGGAAACGGTGACCAAGATACAAAGACAATCCACAGAGTGGGAAAGGATATTCACCCAATATCCATCTGACAAGGGGTTAATATCCAGGATATATCAGGCACTGGTAGCACTCCACAAGAAGAAAACAGCCAACCCCATCAAAAAATGGGGAGAAGAAATGAACAGAAGCTTCCAAAAAGAAGAAATTCGAATGGCCAAAATGCATATGAAAAAGTGTTCTTCATCTTTAATCATCAGGGAGATGCAAATCAAAACAACAATGAGGTACCATCTCACACCACAGAGACTGGCACACATCCAAAACAGCAAGAACAACCAGTGCTGGCGTGGATGTGGGGAAAAAGGGACTCTGATCCACTGTTGGTGGGAGTGCCGACTGGTCCAGCCCTTTTGGAAAACAATATAGGCATTCCTCCAAAGCTAGATATTGAGCTCCCATTTGATCCAGCAATAGCACTCCTGGGAATATACCCTAGAGACCGAAAAACACATAGCAGAAACACTATCTGTACTTCTTTATTCATCTCTGCGCTATTCACTATAGCTAGAATCTGGAAACAACCTAAATGCCCGAGAACAGAGGACTGGCTAAAGAAACTGTGGTTCATCTACACTATGGAATACTATGCGGCTGTCAGAAAAGATGACATTATGAAATTTACCTGCAAATGGAGGGACATGGAGACTATCATGCTGAGTGAAATTAGTCAGAAGGAAAAGGGCAGATATAGAATGACTGCATTCATTAATAAGACATAAATAGATACCAGTGTTTTACTAAATGTGGGAAATGGTAATGGCAGATTAAGACTCACCATTGAATATACACAAAGAGAGTTAAGTGATAAACTCTAAATACCTGCAGGGCTAGCCACAATGTGTAAAATAAGAGGCTGAGCGATGCAGAGACAGAGAGACAGAGAGAGAAAGAAAGGAAACTGGGGTACCTGCTATTAAGGCAGCATGGGGGTGGGCAGGAGGGGGTGGGGTACATTGGTGGTGGAAATGGGGCACTGGTGGAGGGATGGGTGCTGGTATATTGTATTACCAAGAACCAATTATGATCACCTTTGTAATTGTATGTTTCACTGTGGTATAATAAAAATTAAAAAAAAATAAACTGAGACAGTATCTCTCAACCCAAAATTTTGAATATCTTATTCACAACTCAGTTTTAAGACAGTGCATATAATGTGTTTGCTTTATGATGCTGTCTCTAAATAAATAGGAATTCTGTAAAAATCATGTAGACAAGTGCATTGAAAATATTAACATCAGCACATAGTGACTGCTCAGTAAATAGTAGAAATTAACTTACAGCTTCTTATAAAATATCATTTGAGTTACTTCATGTTGAAAAATATTTATAATCATAAGATTCTTTACACATTTCTAAATACTAATTCACTGTTTTCCCACACTTTTATATCCATCAGAATTAATTACCTTTATAATATCCTTTTTGGGAGCTTAGCTTTAAGCTTTAAAATGTCTCACTTAACACTTCCTTCTCTTATTTTAGTTATAGAAAGTGCAACTTGAATCACGACTATGTAAAGTTACTCTTTTTCTTATAAAGTAAATTCATAACAAAGAAAAACTTTGAAATTTTCAGCCAAAAAAAAAAAACCTCTCAGCAAAACAAAATCTCACTCCTTAAGAACAATTCCATATTAATCAGACAAAGCTATGTCTTCATTTGAGGTCATATTTCTTATGTTACAATTATATTCTATAATATATAGAATGTCCTGAACAATAGGACACAGATTATCCTACAGTGTAAGGATTAATATGGATGAACCAAGTTATTAAGGATCATGCAGGGAACAGAACAACTACTACTCATTAAAAGTAATGCTTTGCAGAGCCAAGCCAGGTCCTGAGCCCAGAACATAATGGATATGGTCCTCCAATAAACAAACAAGTAAAGGAATAAAGAAGTTGTTGCTTAGCTCTATCAATTCGTCCAGCTGATAACTTATGAGATTTCCGTCCCTAGAATTACAAAACCCTCAATACTTGGGTAGACATCAACAGGATATCTATGCCTTTAAATTTTAGCAATAAATAAAAAGAAGTCAACAGTAAACACAAACAGAAAAGAAGCAAATGGCAGAAGAGAGATTTTGCCCTCCCCCAAGACAAAAAAAACCTCAAAATACATAAGATACCAGCTCCATATTTTCAGAAGCAAATTTCGGAAACATTCAGACTCATTGGTCTGAAGATATACCCCCACACATACACACTACAAGGTGCTCAGAATTCTCAGGAAAAAAAAAAACTGCCGGTAGCTGTTGTTTTTCCCCTAGTCTCAATACTTAGGCATTTGAAGGTAGGTTAGTAAACTTTTGTGAAAATTCTCCCTTAAGCAACTCTTTTGTATTCCTCCTCAATTCAATACAAGAAAAAAAAAAAAAACGAGTGCATCTTTCACCTCAACTTATCATTTCTTTTTCAAACCTTTGTAAGAGAAATTCTGCAAAAATGTTTTAATCCCCTAATTACAAATGTCAGTGACCCTCATTCTAATATTTTCTATTATTGCTCTTCAACTTATTGCTTTCTATTATTGGTCCTCAAGTAAACAAACAAGTAAAGGAATAAAGAAGTTGCTGCTTAGCTCTATCAATAATATATAGAATAATATATAGAATGTCCTGAACAATAGGACACAGGACAATTATTCTTCCTATTATTACACTTCAACTGACAAACTTTGTTTTAAAAGATTTTTTATTTCTTTCAGACATTCACTTTCCCCACATGTACTGCTGAGGAAGTCAGTCAAAGGTTCATTCCAATTTCTATAGATTCTACATCCTCTCTCCATAGATATACCCTGTCTTTGAACTGACATATTTTGTCAATTTGTCTGTATCGTTCCCACTAGATTAATAATAACTACTCATAAAATACCTACAGCTATCTTGTCACTTGTCACTTTTCCCATTGTTTATCAATTTGCTCTAGCGGGTGCCAGTAATGTCTCCATTCATTGAGAATGAGGTCCATTTTTGTTACTGTTTTGACATATCAAATACACCCGGGGTAGCCTCCGAGGCTCTGCCATGGTGGCTCTGGGTTCATCCCAGGCAGCCCAGTCTTTTTCTATGTCACACTATCAACCATCCAGGGCCCGTGGAGCAGAACTCTGGGTGTAGACAAGCCTGTCTTATAAGTCAAAATATATATGTATTCTTATTCTTTTTTTTTTTTTTTTTTTTTGGGTCACACCCGGCAATGCTCAGGGGTTTCTCCTGGCTCTGCACTCAGGAATTACTCTAAGCGGTGCTCAGGGGACATATGGGATATGGGATCAAACCCTGGCCACCATGAGCCAGCGGCGTGCAAGGCAAACGCCCTACCCGCTGGGCTATCGCTCCCACCCCTGTATTCTTATTCTTAAAACTGAAAAAGGAACTAGAGATGCCAGATTTTTTTACTATCATTGTAGCATAATTGAGCTTTCTCCCAAATTTTATATCATCCTGTTGTAGTCATACTAACTCAGATGTGAGTTTGTCACTCACAAAAGTATCACTTATTGGTACAAAACAAAAATACCATTTGTTGTACTTTCTCTTTCATGATTTACCACTTTAACCTGTCTATAGGAAGAAACCAACAACAAGGGGTCATTTGTTTTTTCTTCTTTAACTTTTCTAAAAATAATTTTATTCTAAACATTTACATTTATAAAACCTTTTAGACTTTTTCCTTTGAGATGTTATTTAATATTTTAACTTAGCCTGCTATTCTGAGTTTTCAAGTAGTGAAACGTGGAAACCTATTGGTGATAGTTTATTCTATCGGAAATTTTCTTATATGTTATATCCCTACAAAAGGTATAAACTTTTAGGAAATTTATTCTATCTATAGCTATTAGAGAAAAGTACTTGATTTTGTTTGTCTACAATCCATATTTAAATAAATTGATATATATGTACATATACATAACTGTCAGGGAACACTGCCGGGGTCCCCGACAGTGTCAGGACAGAGGTTCTCTTCTACCTCCGTGGATGCTGGGAGAACAGATGAAAACTCACAAGTCTGGTGCAGTTCCAAAAATGGCTTTTAATAGTACTAAAGCTCTTCCACAGCACTCCAATATAATGAACAAACTTTAGCTCTGGTCTGAACTTAGACCATACAAAAGAGCCTAAGTCTCCCACCAAAGAGAGAGGATCTCACCCGAGCTGAGTCCTACCCAGAAGAAGGAGCAAAAGGCCAATGAGCAAAAGCCAAAAACCAAAAGCTGAGGCTGAGGAGCCAAAAGCCACAGGAGCCAAAAGCCGAAAGCTAAAAGGTCCAAAGGTAAAAGTGAAGGGGCCTCAAGTCAACCCCTTATATACACCAAAGTAATCCAACCGGGAGGGTCATGTCAACAAAGAACTCTAAACAGAGTGTAGTGCCACACCCTATTGCAGGTATAAACAAAGGTTATGCCAAGGTCTAATCCTTTCTGCCAAGATTATCTCCTATGTAAAACACTGGAGAGAGGGGACTGGGAACTGAGCTTCATGTAATCTAGATGGTACCCACAAGGTCCTTCTTATTATTAACTGCACCAGAGTGATTCTGAGTATCTTGTTCTTGTGTACTGAAAGGGTCACACTCACGTGCTTAAAGCAAACTAGTATGATCCTTCCTATAGTCTTCCTATAGTCTCAGTGTAGCCAGGGTGGTAGTCTCCTGGTAAATTCTAACTGTCCCATGCTGGGTGCAGTGGGTATAAAGAGGAGCTGTGCCCATTCTAGAAAACATAGAAGTCTTAGTAGATGTATAAGTCAGAAGTTATTCAATCAAGGTGACTTCTGTAACTGCCACACCCTCTAGCGTGTTTACATAGAAGAGAAGTCTCATTAGAATGAACCTTGACTTAAATAGATTAAACTGGGAGTGGGCAAAACAACAAAACTCTCAGAATAGCTAAACCTGTCCTCCAACACATAACCCTTGAGATTCACTTCCAGATTAATGATATTATTTATAATTATTATCATAATTTCTAGCCTTTATCTTGGAAGTCAATGGGATTAAAATGATTAGAATGCTAAAAGGTCGTTTTTTATTTGTTTTTTTTTGTTTTGTTTTTTAAGTTACACTGGGCGATGCTCATGGGTTACTCCTGGCTCTGCACTCAGGAATTCCTCCTGGTGGTGCTCGGGTTATCATATGGAATGCCGGGGATTGAACCCGGGTGAGATGCTGGGGATTGAATCTGGGTCAGCCATGTGCACAGCAAATGATGCCTTGTATTTGCAATTAATACATCTGATGGCCCCCATATTCAAAGAATACTGTCCCACACTTTGAGCTAGTTTCCTTGTCAATACTATACATATCTTGCAGCATAATTCTCTATGTTATAGCCATTGTGCAGTGATTATAGCCAACCTGTTTTTTAAGTGCTACAACATTCATTTCCTGTGTTCATTAATCCTCTTTAGACACTTAGAAACAAAAGCTTCTCTTTATCATCTCCATGGTACTTAGGTGCAGATATATGACCAATAGTGGACAATGGGCAAAAGTATAAGCAGAAGATTCATTCATGTTTCTATTCTAACCAGTGAGTATGTGCAGATTCTGAGGAGTTCTTAGTCACAGATTGTTCTCTGATTGCATGCCTTGTGAACTTACAGTGCCACACACCAGAATGCATAGGAAAGCCTTTACCTATATTGCACAATGGACATTCACAAGTTTAAATTAATGTATTATAATATAGCCCTATGAAAATAGATATATTCATAAATTAAATTGAATCCTAAAATGTTATCTGTTTTCTTCTTGTGAAGTTCTACCAGTGCTTAAAAAAATGTTGGTTATTAACCCCTTATCAGATATGCTCTGGGTGAATATTCTTTCCACTTGGTGGGCTGTCTTTATATCCTGGTCACTGTTTTTTGTTTTTTGGTTTTTTTTTTTTGAGGTGCAAAAGTTTTTTTAGTTTCATGTAGTCCCATATGTTTATCTTTGCTTCCAGTTGCGTTGTTGGTGGTTTTTCATCCTTGAAAATGCCTTTAGCTTCAATGTTGTGGAGGATTTTCCCTGCGTTTATATCATGTACTTTGTGGATTCGGGTCTGAGACCTTTAATCCATTTTGATCTGACTTTTGTGCATGGTGTTATACAGAGGTCTGGGTTCACTTTTTACATGTAGCTGCCCAGTTTTCCCAGCACCACTTGTTGAAGAGGCTTTCATTCCTCCACTTAGTATTTTTTGCTCCTTTTATCAATGATTAAATTATCATATATATGTGAATGTGTGTCATGGAACTCAATTCTATTCCAGGTTCACATATATATTTTTACTCCAATACCAAGCTGTTTTAATTACTATCATTTTGTAGTACAGTTTGAAGTTGGGAAAGATGATGCCTCCCATCTTTTTTTCCCAAGGACTGCTTTGGTTATTCATGGGGGTTTATTAATCCATATTAATTTCTAGAACTTTTCAAGATGAACAGAGTCAACCCAATCAAAAATGGGGAGAAGATAGAGCAGAAACTTCCTAAAAGAAATTTGAATGGCCAAAAGGCATATTAAAAAATTCTCATCATCACTAATAATAGGAGTGGAGATTTGGGACCTGCCCTTTCTGCCGGCTCCATGCCAGCTGCCCCTGAAGAGAAACCCAACCATGCCAGACCCACAGCTAATCTGTAACCCTGGAAGAGATCCAGACCCATCCAATTCAGATCCACAGCCGCGCTTATCGGCCTGCCCCACGTGGAAGCTACCCATGGAGCTGACCTCCCGGTAAGGGACTCTGCCAGTCCCTGGACTAGTCCAACATTGCTACAAGGGTTTGCTCATATGTGTGGTGGACAGACCATGCTGGCCAGACTCAGAGTGGAGATTTGGGCACTGCCCTTTCCTCTGGCTCCATGCCAGCTGCCCGGAAGAGAGACCCACCCACACCAGACTCACAGCTGTGTTGGCATTATCAATATTCTTAGAAAATGTTTATTTTAGGATAAGGTCTTGTTGCAGGACACGTAAAAACCTAAAAGCCTCTGCATCTGCCCTGGATTGCCTCCTGCAGATCACTTCGTAGATAGGGGGTAGTTTAAATGTGGCAGTTTATCTGACCATGTATTCTGTACTGGCTGGTATAAATATTCTCTCATGCTACCACAATCATCAAGGGAACTAGTTAGAAATTACCAGCATATTTGCCTGGCCACGTTGGATCTCTAAGTAATTAGACCAGAGAGAAATGCTCTTTGCCTCCAAGCAAGCAAGCATGGCTCCCTGGTAACTCAAAGGCAACTAAAATACAAAACTACCGTGAAGTAGACGAGTCTCTTGTGAAGGCTTGGAGAAATATTTAACTGGCATTAGTATAGTCTGTGGTACCGAGGGCTGCCATCTCAGAAACCCTCTTCTTTACCCTATAAAGGCATTTCCAGGCAGATCTTGGCTCAAGACATTAGGTGAGGTGCTGGGACTAGCTAGATCTTACCAGCATATTTGCCTGGCCACATTGGATCTCTAAGTAATTAGACCAGAGAGAAATGCCATTTGCTTCCAAGCAAGCAAACATAGCTCCCTGATAACTCAAAGGCAACTAAAATACAAAACTACCGTGAAGTAGATGAGACTCTTGTTAAGGCTTGGAGAAATATTTAACTGGCATTAGTATTAGTCTTTGGTACAGAGACATGCCATCTCAGAAACCCCCTTCTCTACCCTATAAAGGCAATTCCAGACAGATCTTGGCTCAAAACATTAGCATATAATAGAGCCTAGGTGAGGTGCTGGGAGAAATTACCTGAGGGCATTTGACTCTTCTTGCCAGGGGAAGTTACATTTAGTTTATAGCTCCTCCCAGCTCTTCTAGGAGGCTTTGAATTAGCTCTGGGTCCTTGTAAACAGCCCAATGGTCTCCTGAAATTGCTATATTTCTATAGAGCTATTTTCCTGTTTTCATCTCTAGATAGCCCAGCCCAGAATGGGCTGAGCTGAGGAGTTTGGGCGGATTTCCAGCTATAAAATAAGCTGCAAGAAAAAGAAGCCATCTCTCTTTTCCCCCTTTTTTTTGCCATTCCGGCTTCCCTTGGCATTTGCCTCTTCATCCTCTCCATTCTCTGTTGGGCCTCAACACGTTGTGGCAGCCATCTTGGCCTACACCTGGCTGGGGCCTAGCTGGGAACCCAGAGTCTGGAGGTTTTCCCTGCTCTTGGATTGTATATTGGAACCTGTGATAGTAAAGCCCTTTTAAAACTGCACCGGATTCCTGAGTTTTCATCCATTCTCCGTGGACTTCGGAGGTAGAAGGGAACTTCGCTTCCAGGCACTGTTGGGGACCCCAGCAGCGTCCCCGACAAGGTACTTCCCAAGAACTTTCACATTTATACATTGTATACAGTTCTAGGTGGTTCCTAACGGATACAAGTAAGCCCAGCAAGAAGCCAGAGCAACACACACATCATGTGGTCAGTCATTCTCAACAACCAGACTCTAGTTCCTCAGAGCTCCATCCAAGAGAAAACCTGATCTTTCCCCTTTAAGTTTCATCAGTAAATGCTCGAGATGAGAGCCTTCTATTAGAATATACCACCTACACAGCAGAGCGTGGCAAGTAACCATGATTTATTTATTTGTTATGCCAAAAACTCGTAACAATTATGGACCTCAATTCCATGACCTGAAAAATGGTTTGAGGCTCTTCCTGTCCCTGGAGCAAGCAGATGCCCTTGGGTTACACTTGCTTGTGAAAAGATGTATGAGGATGTTACTGGTGCCCACTCGGGCAAATTGATGAACAATGGGAATCAGTGGTACAGTGATACTAATAATTGGGAGATGCAAATAAAAACAACAATGAGATATCATCTCACATCAAAGAGATGGGCACACATCTAAAAGAGCAAGAACAACCAGTGCTGGCATGGATGTGGGGAGTAAAGGGACTCTCAGCCGTTGGTGATAATGCTATCCTTTTTTGGAAAAAACAGTATGGACAGTCCTGCAAAACTAGAAATTGAGCTCCTATTTGTCCCAGCAATACCACTCCTGGGAATAGACCCTGGGAGCCCAAAAACACACAGCTGAAACACCATCTGCACTTCTCTTTTCATTGCAGCACTATTCACAATAGCCAGAATCTGGAAATAAACTGAGTGCCCAAAAACAGATGACTGGATAAAGAAACTGCAGTGCATCTACACAATGGAATACTACACAGCTGTTAGGAAAAACGAAGTCATGAAATTTGCTTATAAATGGATGGACATGGAGAGGATCATATTGAGTGAAATTAGTCAGAGGGAAAAGGACAGATATAGAATGATGGCATTCATTGGTGGTACATAAAAAAATAGTGTAGTACTAATATTCAAGACCATGCAAATCATAGACTTGTCAGTGGTTGGAATATACTGAAAGTGTGTGGGAGTCACAGGTTAGGTAAGATAGAGAAGGAACCAGAGTGCTAATAAATTTTGGAAATGTTAATGCCAGCCTAGAACTGTGCATTGAATGTAGGCAAACGGATATATATGATAAACTCTTAATGTATGTATTTCAAGCCACAATGTGCAAGAAAAGGAAGAGAGAGAGAGAGAGAGAGAGAGAGAGAAGGAAAAGTGCCTGCCATAGATCAGACGGGGGGGAGGGGGATCCAGGGGAAATTGGTGGTGGGAAATGTACAATGGTGGAGAGATGAATGCTCGAACACTATATGACTGAAACCTAATCATGAACAGTTTTGTAATTTTATATCTCATGGTGTACAATAAAATTTTAAAAATTGTTACCTGCCTTAGCCTTTAATTTGCTCTTTAGTAAAATGAGACCTCTATGACACTATTGATAGGACATAGGAAGTATAAAAAACAATAGTATTTATCTAGACACTTATTGCCTGTTGTTTTGTGACTATAATCATTATCCTAAGATGTCATTTTCTTCTCAGAAATAAAGGCAGAGTTTATACCATCATCTAATTATTGACCATAAGGTGAATTTCCTGATGACAAATTTTTTTTCTTTCACACAGATGAGCTCACAAAAACATACACTCACATACACCATTTTTCAAAATGTCTACTGTGGGGCGGAGCAATAGTTCAGGGGGTAGGGCGTTTGCCTTGCATGTGTCCAGCCCATGCTGGCCCAGGTTCGATCCCCAGCATCCCATATGGTCCCCTGAGCACTGCCAGGAGTAATTCCTAAGTGCAGAGCCAGGAGAAACCCCTGAGCATTGCCGGGTGTGACACAAAATAAGCAACAAAAAAAAAGTCTCCTGGAAAAAAGCTTAACCCTACAAATATATAATTCACCACCGTATTCTTAATATTCTGTTCTATCCTGACATCATTTTATTTTTATGTTTATATGTTTTCCTTTAAATTCAGTCCAGCATTTTCTATTTATCTTTGACTTACTTGTTCTCAAAATAAGTCCTGGACTCCTTTGTTCTGTAACAAATGTCATTGAAAAGCATCTCTTTTTGCTCTGCACCTTTCCCCTAATTCACTTTTAGTTTACAAACTTATGATTATTTTAAAATTCTCATTAATTTTTCATCACTCAAGCACATAGAGGACAGAGACTTTACTCCCAGCTGCTTTCCAACTATTGAGAAATGTATTGGACCTTTTAGAGGTGATGATGAATGGTAGGAAAATAAATAAGTAAATTCACAAGTAAATTCTACCTGATTTTCGTATAACTAAATAGTAGCCTATTCAAAAGATTGTAAACAAAAAGGTTTATTGTCTCCTCTGGACAGAGCTGTAAAAGCTGGAAATCATGCCTCGCATACTATAAGACCGCATTCAGTTTGACCTCCAGTATCACATAGTTCCAAAATAACTCAGAGAGTGACACAGCAAGTAGCTCCTGAGTATATTGAAATTGGCCCCAAACTAAACAAAAGGGTGCTTCTCCTTCTCCCCAATAAGTGTTTTTTCACTCTAGTTTATTCTTTTTACCCAAAACATATATATGAAACAATTTACTCTTTACTTTTTATGTTAATAAAAGAGTATGATACCTGCATGGCAGAGCCTGGCAAGCTACCAGTGTTGTATTTGATATATATGCCAAATACCAGTAACAATTATAGACCTCATTCCGGAATGGATTGAGGCTCTTTATGTTCCTGGAGCAAGCAGATGCCTTGGGCTCTACTAGCATGAGACAGGACATATGGAGGTGTTACTGGGGCCCGCTCGAGCAAATCAATGATGAACGGGAAGACAGACAGTGATACTTTTTATGTTATAAAATATTGTTAATCCATTTTATTATAGTATAAATTAAAGGACATAAATATTTCCTATAAGATCACTATATCTAAAATTTTCCTTTGATTTATTTACTAACCAAATAAGTTTATAATCTACAAAATATCAGTTTAAACCAGAAAAATGTTTGTATTATCTCTACAGGATTCAAAATTTTTATTTCTCCATTTCTCTCTCACACACATATATATACACATGTTTGAATGTTTCTACATGCAAACAAACATATAATCTATATGACCTCTATTAATTGTGCTTATTTATTTATATAAATAGACATTTATATAAATAGACAGACATGGGGCAGAGCTGCTACTTGCTCTCCCTGTGCCCAGCCGCTCAGAAGGCACCCAGTAGGGATGGCGGGTTCTAGCCCTGGCCCGCCAGCCCAGCAGAGCCTTGCAACAAGCCAGACGACCCCCACTCCATGAGGGCCTCCATTTTCCACATCCGGACTTCTCTCTCATCAGAACTCCACCCAGCAGACCAGCCTATCACAGTCCGGCTCATCGAAATCCACCCTGCTACAGTCTTTTTTAATCCGGCCCAGGTATGCTGATCCAGAGACAGACATGGGGCAGAGCTGCTACTTGCTCTCCCTGTGCCCAGCCCCTCACAAGGAGCCCAGGAGAGATGGCAGGTTCTAGCCCTGGCCCGAAGCCCAGCAGAGCCTTGCAGCAAGCCAGACGACCCCCCCACTCCATGAGGGTCTCCATTTTCCACATCCAGACTTCTCTCTCCTCAGAACTCCACCCAGCAGACCAACCTATCACAGCGCGGCTCACTCGGCCGTAAGCGGCCGCGAGGTTCATCATTAGATACTGGACTTAGAGATGACTGCAAGAGTATGCTACCTGCACGGCAGAGTCTGGCAAGCTACCCGTGTTGTATTTGATATGCCAAATACCAGTAACAATTACAGACCTCATTCCGGAATGGATTGTGTCTCTTTGTGTTCCTGGAGCAAGCAGATACCCTTGGGCTCTACTAGCATGAGACAGGACATATGGAGATGTTATTGGGGCCTGCTCGAGCAAATCGATGATGAATGGGAAGACAGTGATACAGTGATTTATTTATATTGCTAATTTTTCTCTAGATTTTAATTTTTAAAAGTTTCCAATATATTTTTCTTACATTAACACTACTAGTTTAGCTTTCAATTCCAGTTAAATGTAAAATTGCTTATATTAAGCTCTTTTACTGGAAAGCACACACATATACATTTAATATGACTTATCAATTTTCTATCATCATATGATGTTAATTTTATACCTCCTGTTTTCAGGATTTTTGTCTTTAGGACAAATGTTTTGGGCACCAGAGATACAGTACAGCAGGCAGGACACTTGCCTTGCACGTAGCCTGTCGGGGGCTCTGCCGGGTCCCCGACAGTGCCGGGAAGCGAAGTTCCCTTCTACCTCCGAAGCCGGCGAGGAATGGATGAAAACTCAGGAATCCGATGCAGTTTTAAAAGGCTTTACTTATCACAGGTTCAGGCATACAAATCAGCAAAAGGAAAAGCCCGGTGCTTAGGATTCCAGGCTAGAACCCCAGCCACGTGTAGGCCAAGATGGCGCCCACCACGTGTAAAGGCTTTGTAAAAGGAGAAGACAAGACTTCCAAGAAGGGTGAGCGCTCACAAAGGGAGAGCCCACACAGAAGCGCGTGAGAGAGGAAACCGGCTAGTTTATAGCCCTGCAACTCAAACCTTCCTCCCACTGTTATGGAAAGCAGGGAGGGTCAAATGCCCTTAGGTAATCCCTCCCTGCACCTCACCTAGGCCCTTTAGTATGCTAATGTTTTGAGCCAAGATCTGCCTGGGAATGCCTTTATAGGGTAGAGAAGGGGGTTTCTGAGATGGCATGTCTCTGTACCAAAGACTAATACTAATGCCAGTTAAATATTTTTCCAAGCCTTCACAAGTCTCTTCTCCTTCATTGTAGTTTTATATTTTAGTTGCCTTTGAGTATATCAGGGAGCCATGCTTGTTTGCTTGGAAGCAAACAGCATTTCTCTCGGATCTAATTACTTAGGTGTCCTACGTGGCCAGGCTAATATGCTGGTAAGATCTAGCTAGTCCCATGATGATTGTGGTAGCATGGGAGAATATTTATACCAGCTAGTACAGCATACATGGTCAGATAAACTGCCACATTTAGACTACCCCCTTATCTATGAAGTAATTTGCAGGAGGCAATCCAGAGCAAATGCAGCGGCCCTTAGGAGTCCTGCAACAGTAGCCGACCTAGTACTACATTATGTTTGCCCAGGTCATACCAGGAATAAGTGCAGAGAAGGAGTAAGCCATTGTCAGGGTGAACAAAAAACTTTTAAAAAATGAAAAGAAGGAAAGAAAGGAAAGAAAAGGTATTTGAAGTTGTAACTTGTTTTCCTTAAAAATTGTTTTTTGTTTTCCATGCCCCCGAGAAAGGATGACATCTCTGGGTATTCTTGGTGTGGGGGGGTGAGCAGCCTTCTGGGTCTTCTTGGAGTGAGGGTGAGCAGTCTCCCCTCGATCCTGTGTGTCTGGAAGCCCTGGCAGCCATACACACCTTCACCAGCAGTCGCCAGGGCTGTATATGCAGCTGCAGCTCCAAACTACTCAATACCAAAATTCCAATAGAAGCACATCACCCTAGATGAGAAATAACAATTAACCTCAACAAACGAACATTATCATAGAAATCTTAAACAGCAACAAACAGCTTAGTAAATCCTTACACAAGGACATAACCCCACTGTATGATCTGATAATTTTCTCACATTAAAAACTGATTTTTAAACTTATTGATCTTAATATTGGAAGATTATCATCTAATCAATTTCAATTCTAGAATTGTATTAACATTGAGACTTCTGTCTACATTAAAATTTTTATGCTTTGTATTTTTCTAGTATCTATATTTTTTTACTATTTAAATTATTATCATATGTTTATTTTCATTAAAAAGTTCCTAAAAGTTCTCACAGTTCATGTATTTTGGTAGAGAAATACAGGTTAGCCACAATTTATAAAACTATATCTTATTTTAGCTTATTTTCCTTTATGTTTCCCTATTCATTTACATCTATTTTTATTTTTTTTAACTCCTCTTGTTTTTCAATTATTAAACAAACAACCCCCTTTTCACATTTTGTTCCGGAAATTTAATTTTTTTTCTACAATGAATCCCTTCATACTTTGGGGATTCATTAAAGAGCATATTTTTTTATTTCTAAAAAACAATAAATTACTCACATTTTTTCACATTTGGGGCTCTATTTCCCATTTGCTTTTCTCAAGAAGAAGTGAGCTGGGGTGATTAATTTCCTACTTACTTATGTTAATCAGATATCAGAAGATATCCCACAGACTTTTCCATGCTTTTCGCATTCAGTTCCCCAAGGTCCTTGTTTTAATGGAGGCAAATTAGTACTTGCCATGACTTTCTAAATTTCCTTTGTACTGCACTTCCTATACTTTCAGAATCTTCATTAAGCTTCATTAATGTTTCTCTCTCTCTTTGTCTCCAATTCTCTTAGAGGTTTTGTTGTGATTCATTCATCATTTAGTTGAAATTATTACACAAAGGTTTTCTTCTAGAGGGTGATGCAGGCCTTATATTCTCTGAGTCCTTGGCTGTCAATTCACATATTTCTTTAACCCTGATGCATAAATTATATCCCATCTATATGAAGGATTCTTGACTTACAGTTTTACTTTCACTGTTCAGATGAGTTATTTCACTATGCTTTTAGCTTTCAATATTCAAGATAAGAAGTCAATTAAAGTATGGTATATATAGAGAGAGAATATATATATATATTATATATATATATATATATATATATATATATATATACTCTTACTTGAGAACTGTAAGAATTTTCCAAATCAGAGCCTTCACTGGGATATAATAAAATCTGCACATTGGTTTGTGCTGCTATTTTTACTTTTTTTTTTTTAACATCGAATCTGCCTGGAATATAGAAAATCCTCTCAATGAATAAAATTATTCAATGAATAAAATTAAATTATTATTCCTAGTTGTTTAAATTTTTCTTGTTATTTCTATAGCCATTATATTCCTGAATATAGTCATTACCATCCTTCTAAATTTCTATTATTGAACAATTTTAAGGGTCTAATAGTTTTTTTTATGATTTCAATGTCTTTACTTTTATATGATATTTTACTTATTACTTCTCATTGAAACTCCAGATCATTTAATTGGAGAGACAGAACAGCAAAACACCACTTTCTTGAATACAGTCAACCCAGGTTTATTCCCAATATCATCTACATAGTACCCTAAGCTCTGTCAGAAGTGATTTCTGACTACAGAACCAGGAATATACCCTGAGCACTACAGGGTGTAGTCCCATTAGAAAAAAAATATGGTTTTCAATAACTATTCTGTCTTTCAAGAAAAATTTCAAATGCATTTTTACTGAACTTTTCAAGTTGACAAATGAAAGAATCATACAATAGACATACATATTTTCTTGTCCCCATGTACCCATATTTTTGATTCAAGGCTTATCAGACATGTAACTCATTCATAATTATTTCTGACTCTAAAGTAGTTCAATAATATTACTCTTTTCACATCTAATTATTTTGCTGATATCCCTGTGTTTTAAAAGTTTCTATTTTATCATGAGTAAACTTGCTGGAAAATTCTCCTTTCCCTGAAATTCAGTAGTCACCTGAAGTTGCACTACTACGTTTCACATCTGCAAATTAAACAGATGAAAATAACAAAATTCGTTCTTGATTTTCCTTATGCATCCCCATCTTTGACCTCCTATTTCTCTCTAAACTGGCAAATTTGCAGCTGGTAAACTGTCATTCTCTTATTGAGAAAATAGAAAGAAATCTTTTCTATAATTTCTTCAGCTGCAAATCTGTGTTCTGCATGCTCCAGGGTAGAAATGAGTAAATCCAGTATCAGTTTCTCTCCTTGGTAAATACTTAAAGTCCAAGGGTCTAGCAGCCTTCTTTCCTTAATCATTAACAAAAAACCATGCTCCCCTTTCTCAAGGCTTATCGGATGTACATGCAATTTGCTTACAACTATCACAGAGCCTTCTGTTGCCATTTGAGAAAGATATTTGCCCTCTGTAGAAAGTAATTCTATATCCACCTTCCCCTGTTTCATTACATCTCCACACCATCCTGTCCTTTTGTGAAAGTCTAAGACCATTACTACCTTAATTATAAAGTAGTAGGGGTTGGTAGATGAGGTGACTCCATCAGTCCTTTACCCTGACAGTGGGGATGGATTAAAACCCATATTCCTTGGCACTAAGGATTCCAAAATGGTGTACTAGCTCAGCAGAACCCTTTTCCTGTCACTCTATTCATAAAACTCCTTTTCAGATGCAGGTCAGTCTTTGAGAATTTAATGCATGCCTTTTGTCCAATAATCTGATCTTAAGCCAATACTTGTGCCTGATTCACTTAAAATAATCTATGATAAAATCTCTACCTTGTATATCATTCCTTGTACAGTATTTCTCAGAGGGAAAAAAATGCAAAGAAAGCTTCAATAAGGCTGTTTTGAACTATGTCCCCAAGAAGACTAGTATTGACTAAAATGAGGCTTCTCTGTTACTGATATAGAATATATGGACCACACAGTATTATCACATGATCTAACACTAACGGAGCACTTAAAATCATGATAAAATTATTGAATTTTTGTATTTAAATATATTTAAAGATAACCTGGTCACACTAGCACACACAAACATTACTTATTCTTTTTATAAAAGGAATTACATGATTGTTCTCTACGTGGTATTTCCACAGTTCCTACAGATCTCTATTATCCAAAAATCTCAAAAGAAACTTAATAAAGAATTTGCTAGAGATTAAAAACAACTCACAAAACCAAGATGTTGCATAAAGAGCTAAATTGAATTCTGTGCATTTATAATCCCTGGGTTCAATCCCTGTAAATATAAAGTCCCTGAGAGTACAATGCTGGAAGTAGGTTCCCCAAAACCTCTGATGTGGTAGAAAAAAGAGGAAAAAAACAATTCTGAAGTTAAGGAGCAAGTCTAATAACATCAACTGTTGAACAAGTACAGGCAAGGGGGAAACAGTACCTGGTATTATACTAGATAGGGATAGTGTGAGGAAAAATGCACATATGTATGAAGGAGAACAATGAGCATATGGATAAACATGATAATGAGGAGGTACAAAACTTTGTTAAATAGATTCAACTGTACAATCGTCAGTGACCATTTATGTTCAGCCAGGAGTTTGTGTTTTTATCAGAACAAAGTCACTTATAAAACTTTATCTTGGCCCAATTAGATTCAAAAGAATGTAAGAAAATGAACATAATGCACAGAAGAAAGTAGCTACTCACTGGATGATTCTAACATTAGAACTATTTTTGTTAGGTTTCCCTAACCTTAAAGTGCATGATTATCAGTTCTGGTTATCTGATCACACAATCAACATATGTTTTAAACATACAATATGAGATTGTTACTCTCCTAAACATAAAGTTTTCTCATCAAATTTTCTTTAAAAAATACCTGATAAAATAGCAATTTTTGTATTTAAATATATAAGTGGCCCATCAAAATTAGGTCCTGGAAAAAATAAGGAAGGTAAATTTATTCTCTAAGAAAATGTTATTCTATAGAAGCTTGTGGACATTTTATAAGAATAAAGGAAAAGAAGATGCATGTATATCTATTAGTTGTGATTTAGGTACCTAAATAAGCCATAAAATTTGTGTCTAGTAGCTGAAGAGATAGTTCAGCAAATAGGGCAAATAGGGTGCTTGCTTACAACGTGCCTGACCTGGATTCAAACCCAGGCACTCCATATGGTCTTAAGTACTACCAGGATGATCTCTTAGAACATTAAGGAGTGAGTTCTGAGCACTGCTAGGAGTGGCCCCTAAAATAAACAAAAAAATGTTTCTACTAAGAATGCTTCAAACTAAATTGACTTTTAATATCAATTCAAATACAATAAGAAAAGGAAAACTGCACCAAACCCTACAGCACTTCTTTGGCTTTACTGGGGATATTAAATACACGTTGTTTAATTATCTTCAGCAAGATAAAGTAAACTGGAATTTCTGAAAGAACCATTCCTTAGTAGCACAGCAGGATTTTTCAGAAACAGAATGATGGTTGTGTACATCTATTTGTGTGTGATTAATATGACATAGGCATTCTCCCGTCATCTTTATATCTTCAATAAGCAAGCAGTCTCGAAATGGTGAACAAAACTGTGTGGAGTTGTTTTCAGCATTCTCTATGAAAACTCTGATCCACATACTGAGTAGATTACAAGTCTCTTTAAGAGAGAGAAAAAAAGTGCCTGCCATAAAGGCAGGTTGTGTGTGTGTGTGGGGGGGGGGTCAGTTGAGGGAACTGGGGACATTGGTGTTGGAAAATATGCACTGGTGGAGGGATGATTGTTGGAACACTGTGTGACTGAAACCCAATAATGAACAGCTTTGTAGTAGTCAATCTCACAGTGATTCAGGGACATGCTCACAATTTAGTTTTCCCTAATATCTTGATGTCACTTTCAGTAAGTTGGTCTGATGAGTTTTAAACTTAATTCTAACTGTGTTAAAACTACCTATAGAATACTCTTAAGTTACAAATTAAACAACTGTCTACTAAAGAATTATATTAGTTTCATTGGCAAAGATTAAATTTGGTTATACTTTATAATTGTTAAGGTAGAATTATCCATTTGTGGTAAATATATTTTTTAGACTTCTGTCTCCCCTTCTATATGTATTTATTTTGCTTTTTTTTTTTTGGTAACATTCTACAATGCTCAGGAGTTATCCTGGCTCTTCACTCAGAATTACTCCTGGTGGATTTCAGGGGACCATATGGGATGCCAGAAATCAAACCTGGTCAGACATGTGCAAGGCAAGTGTTTACCTGCTGTATTATCACTCCAACCCCTAGGCCCTTCAATGTTAATGAAATATTTTCACCAAATGACACATAACAATCACTGAAATATTAAAACATTTTTTATCAGAGATGAACATTTATAGAAATATTAGAAATTCAGCTGAAAAAAATCAAGAAGCAATTCAATAAAATTCCTGATGTTAATGCAACAGATTTATGATTCACAAGATTAGTTTATGATTATTATTATGTATTAGCATTACTTTCAGGGTGAGGAAGATGAACAATTTTTATCATTTTTTAAGAGGAATCGAAAGAGCTATGCTTGGAATATCACGCCTCACTCAAGTGAGAGAAGGAATCCGGAGTTCCGACCTCCATCACTGATCCAGAGTCAGGGATGCTGTCACATTTGTCAAGGCATCGAAAATCAGATGGGCTGTACATGTAATGCGATTTGGAGATGACCTCTGAACTAGAGCAGTTACTAACTGGATTCCACAGTATATCAAAAGATCACGTGGCCGCTCACCTACAAGATGGTCAGACTTCTTCGGCAAGATCCTGAACAAATGGTTTGAGGCTCTTCTTATTCCTGAAGCAACCAGATGCCATTGGGCTATACTGGCACGTGATAGGGTCAAATGGAAATGTTACTGGCATCTGCTTGAGCAAATCGATGAATAATGGGATGTCAAGTGATCAAGTTATCAAGAGCATTACTTTATCTTATTTAAAATAATTATTTCATGTCACAATTCAGGCTAGTTTTAAAACATGATCAAGTTTACAGAAGTTTTGTTTCTCAACTACCAAAAAAATATAGCAAGAGTGAAGTTAAAAACAGAATCTATTTAATAATGAGTCACAAAACCTGTGTTTCCAACTGGACATGTAAAAGGAGACATTAAAATAAAATTTATAACTATGAAAGATGATTATTTCACTATAACATAAGTAAGTCATTGTAAGAGTCAAGTGCAAAGTCTAATTTTCATTTAAAAATAAAAAGCCTGGACAAAGGACATAAATAAATTTTTATTAAAAAATATGTATCAAGACAAAACAAACATGTGTAACTCATCAAATAAAAATAAACTATCATTTAATCAAAAATAAAAATAAACTGTTTCTAATATTTAGATGAAAAAATATGAAAAAGAATAAAAGTGCCAACACTATAGATGTCACAAAGAATTAGTTATAATATATATATGTGATACACATATACGGTCATTTAGATAATAAGATTCCTTTATACTGGGATTTTCATTACTAAGATTATGATTTTGTTAGGTTTGGCCATTACAGAATATAGACTCTCCAGAAATAAAGATTTAGAGCAGCGGGAATAGGGAATAGGAGAAGATTTGGGGATGGACAACTCTCTGATGCTGGCCTGGCCGGACCCCTCGTGGGATCTTAAGAATTCCTTGGCATTGGGCCACACGTATAATCCCCGTGCCTGGTTGCCTCAGAGGCATATACCCATAAACCATTACGGACTTCACAGTACCACAGGTTAGAGCTCAATCAGACCCTGTAGAGGTCAGCCATGGGGCCTCATTCACTCATTCACAGGAGAGCTGCAAACTGCACTCGTTATCCCAGCCTGACCTGGAGTTCACTGACACCCGAAACTGTAAACATCAAGCAGGCCGGACTCTGATCACCTACCAAGGAGGACTCCAAGAGACGGACTTATGCAAAAGCAAAGGGTTTATTTTCCAAGCATGCTGGGGCTCTCAGCATAACTGATGGCAGGCTAGAGGCTAAGAACCCCGAACTGAGTTACAGAACAGTTTTTATAGCACTCTAAGACAAAGAACTTTTGCAACATAGCAAACTCAGGAGGTTGGGAGAGACTTGAGATTTACTGCAGGAATGCCCAAGATGTCACACTGATGGTTAGAGTGTTAGAGTGTTTACACAGGGATATCTTTGGAGTCTCCCTAGGTATCTGGTTGGCAATCCTTATCAACTCAGGAAATTAGGAGAGACTTGAAATTTACTGCAAGTCACCTCCTTAGGTATCTGGTTGTCAATTAGGAGAGACTTGAAATTTACTTGAAATTTACCTAAGTCACCTCCTTAGGTATCTGGTTAACAAGTCTTGAGAAGCCCAACTAGCATTCCTTTTTATTGTGTCCCTGTAAACTCTTTACGGTCTGGTTTTTTGGGGCTTCCCTTTTCAACTTAATGAAATACACTGATAAGTATTGATAAGTTTACAAAGGGGCATGACTTTTACATGAGGTGCCATGAATAGTAATATTTTAGGCATATAATCATACTAGAACACAACTTGTACCACCAAGATCCCTCCACCATTGTCTTTAGGTTCATTCTCATTGTCCCAAGCTCCACTCACATAGCCAACATAGTTCCAGTGGTATAGTTTCAGGGTACATTTTTTGTCAACCCACAATTTTAGTCTCTGAAGATTTGAAACAATCTGAATTTATTTCAGTTAGGAATTAAATTATCTGTAGTTATGAAAACTCCATTAAAACTGATTGTAACATCTGAGCCTCTGCATTGACTGTTCCCTATATTTTAATTGTCCCACCTCCACATATTTTCAAAGACTATTTCAATATAGCGAAAGCATTAGGATCAGTAGTGAATAATAGGAGGTTAATAGAAGGGCTGAAAAATATTTTTATTTTGAAACATTTAAAGGCCAATATGTAAATATTTGTCACCCTCTGTTCCAACCTAGAAGCTATAAACATGAGATTTTCAAATAATATCCTTCAAAAAACACTCTCCTTTGTGGAACACTATCTCTTTAAAACATTTGATGAAGAAAATATAAGCACTAGTTAATAATGACTTAAGTTATTATTCAAGGACTTGGTCTGTTACCAACTTTCATGCTTCGTTTTGTTTTGTTTTTGAGCCTAATGCAGCCAGCAGTGCCTCAGGAACATGAGGAACATGAGGGATTATACACTAAATTCTTACCTGCAGTGTAAGTGCTACAGTTCTTTCAACTGTAGGTTCTGAGCAGCTAGCCTTAGGGCCCAGCACTTCCCCATAAGGGCCAGCATTTCCCACCAAAAAGGCCCTGAGGGCAGGGACCACATGGTTATACTCAAAAATATCTGTGTTTATCCAAGCTAAGGTGAGGCAGAATGTGCCTGGTCCTCTGACCTCTGACCACAGTAATATGTAAATCAATATGATTGTTACCTTGTAAACACTACCTTGCAAATGCTAAATCTGTGATTGTTATCTGTTGCAAAGGCCCAGGAGCTTGCAAATGCCTTGTGATTTGCTCTTGTACCCCTCCATCCAAAAATTGTATAAAAGGCTTCAACTCTGTTCAGTAAAGGGGAACTGCTTTCCAGGATACCCCTCCCCCCCACTCACTCCTACCCCTGCATTGGTGTCTTTCTTTTCTTTGGGCAGCTACAAGGCAGATGCTTCTTCCCGAAGTTCTCCCCTCTCCTTTTGCTGGGATGAAGTTCGGCAAGATCCAGGTCTCCCTTATTCATGCTAAAACCAAAATGACTATGTTAAGTGAAAAATTAATAATTTCTAAATACATATGTTCATAGTAAGGGTCTGAATCATAGCATCTCTACTTGGATTACAGCTGATGAACTGGCAACAGATTTTATAAGACCAAGAAACAAGCTTAAATGTGTTAGGAAAAAGTAGGGTTTTTCCAATCCTGACAATAGTGTCATTAAGACTAGCCATGGTATGTGATTGTATGGTATGTGATTGTATGGTATGTGATTGTAAGAACAACATAAAACTAAAACAAATGATACTGTCTTGTCATCAAGTGGAAATGATGTAGGCAGACACACAGGGAGGCCTGCATGACAGTGAATTCTTGCTCTAAGTCTATCCAGTCACCTTTCGGAACCAGGAATCAAGACTTGATGAGACCCATTAACCCTCATAAACCTCAGAAAGCTGGATCAACCTGTCTCTTCCCAGCCCTTAATCCAGTTACATTCAGGATAGAAGATACAGCGGGAACAGAGGTCAAGAAAAGGAGATTTTTCAAAGAAGACTACTCCCAAAATCTATTCCCCTTGGCAACTGCCCTAGCAATGCACTCTACCCTAGGTTGAAGCCCCATATGGGAGCAGATTGGGAATAAACCTATAAAAGCTGTCCTGACCAAAGGACCGTGTGCATATGCTGCCTGAGCCCAAGTGCTGCTTGAGCCCACTTAGCTGAACACACGTGGTGCCCGAGCACAGGTGTCACCTGCATCTTCCCTCTTGAGATGTGTTCTCTCTCTCTTTCTCTCTCTCTCTCTCTCTCTCTCTCACACACACACACACACACACACACACACACATATACAATCCTTCCCTCCTCCTTCCCTGTCCTAAAACCTCCATAATAAAATCTGTTCTACTTCACTTTCATCTACTCCTGAAAATTCTTTTTCTGCGAGGAAGACAAGAACCCTGGGAAAACCCTGGGTAAGGCCTAGGACTGACTCATTTCCTGCAAAGAGCAATTCCTCACTCCAGCCTGAGTCCATTGGTCTCTGAGAAATGGGTGGTGGGGATCAACTCCAGTGCCTGTAATGCAGGTGGGCCTCACCGGTGGCTTATGTGAGGCCGGAAGGGGAGAGAGATGGTCACTTTCTCCCCCAGCTGCCTCTGCCACCTGAGACCCGCTAGGCAGGCTTAGGACTGATACAGTCTGCGATGAGCCCCTGCACGGCATGGGTCTGAGTCCCTCCAGCCCCACAAGGAGGCTGTCAAGCCACACCTGATGCCCTCTTGATCTCTAGGCATGGAAGTTGATCCCCACCACCCGAGACTTCTCAGGGAGCCACAGACTCAGGCTGGAGCGAGGAATTGCTCTTTGCAGGAAAGGAAAGTCAGTCCTAGGCCTTGCCCAGGGTTTCCTCAGGGTTCTTGTCTTCCTCGCAGTAAAAAACTTTCAGGAGTCGACAAGCAGTGAAGTAAAACAGGTTTTATTAAGGAGGTTTTAGGTAGGGGAAGAAGGAGAGAAAGTAAGGAGAGAGTACACATCTCGAGAAGGGAGATGCGGGCAACACACGTGCTCAGGCACCACATGTGCTCAGGCACCACATGTGCTCGGCCATAAGGGACCAGACAGAATGTGCATGTTGTCCTTTGGTCAGGACGGTGTTTATAGATTTCTCCTCAAGCTACTCCCATATGGGACTTCAACCTAGGTTGCTAGGGCCGTTGCCAAGGGGAGTAGACTTTGGGAGTGGTCTTCTTTGAAAATTTCCTTTACTTGACCTCTGTTTCTGCTGGATCTTCTGTCCTGGAGTGTAACTGTATTAAGGGTTGGGCAGAGGAAGGTTGATCCAGCTCCATCAGGGTTTGTTGTTTGTTAATGGGTTTCATCAGAGTCTTGGTTCCTGGTTCCAAAATGTGACTTTGGACAGCCTTAGGGCAAAAATTCATTGCAAAGTGGGGATCCCCTCTCTGCCTGCCTACATCATCTAGAGATCAAGCTCATGTCAGTTGTGGCTTGACGGCCACTAGTTGGGCTGGTGGGGCTTAGGCCCATGTTGTGCAGGGACTCATCTCAGATTCTATCAGTTCCTTAGCCTGCCCAGCGGGTCCCAGGCAGCAGAGTTGGCTGGGGAGAAGGTGACCATATCTCACCTCTTCTCGCATCACATAAGCCACCTGTGTGACCCATCTACACCAGAAATTAGTAAGAATACTATTTCTAAGGAGTTAAAAACTCATGCAATAGCTAAACATTAGATAAAATTGAAGATTGAATGCCTTGAAAAAATGTACATGTAATGAGTTGATGACCTCTAATGATTAAATGAACCTAGTAGCATGCATTAAGTGCTAATTGTAAAGGGAACAATATTATAAGAGAATAATGAGCTTAGATAGAATGAGTAGATTTGCAGGTCAAAAATATTAACATGGGACTGTGTATTATCATAAAATGTGTTTCTACTAGAAACAAAGTATTATGCAATGGAGTTAAAGATAACAGACTGACATGACACTGGTACCTAAAAAAGCTGAAAAGGTTAGGTCCATGGTTCTGACTTCAATGGTTTGTGCTATTTCATAAAATAAAACAAGAGAAAGTCCTGAGGGGTCAATAACACTAAATGTGACAATATATTTTAGCTCCAGCACTCTACTTACAGGACCTCATATGAGATGTGATAACAGAGTCTAGAGAAAAGTCCCATTAGTAACTTATCATGTGACTACATAGGTTTTAAGTTGGAACAGAGCTTACATGGTAGGAAAAGTTTCTGTGCTATATTTAACCAGAAAAAGTTTGAAGTGTTCATGATTTTAGAAGACAATGAATGCAAGCTGACGAATATTATCATGAATATTAAAATTTGATGTGGTTATAATAATAAAATACTGACAGTGATATTCTACTTCAATGTGTAAACACAGATATTTCATCCAGAATCAAACTCTACCTCCAAAAAAAACCCTAAAGTCTTTATTATATGACTCTTACAAAAAATGACATGAAATATAATCCAGAGTGTTTACAAAGAAAAACAAAGTTGCAATGAGTTTAATTGACCTGGAAAAAATCAACACTTGACTCCAAGAATGTGAAAAATGCATATTACAGCAAGACCCTTCAGATGTAAAGATCAAAATGTGTATTGGGCTGATCATCTGATCATGTTTTTTGTCTCTAATCCTTTTTCTGCTCTTTTCTGTAATTCTAATGCCAGGACTCTGAAAACTGTATGTATTTATCAGGTAGTTTTCTGTTAGAGTCACATAATGGGCCACTAAAAGTGAGAAAAATGAAAACGGGTCTGTCTCTCTCTGTGTGCTTGCTTTTACTGCAATATTGTCTTAGCAATCTCTCCTCACTTTAGCAATCAGTGACAGTCTCCAGTTCCTTTCAACTCTTTCAGAAACACCCTCATTGTACTTTCTCAGTGGTTTCTAGCCGAATACATCCGAACAGCTCCTATCCTCAGAGGCTGAGCACCAAATCCATAAGCTGCCTCCTCCAAGCTGCCAGCAGCAGCCAAATAATGTCTCCTTAACTCTAGAGTGCCTCTCTTGAGCTTTCAGTTCTGATGATGATAACCTCTTTTTTTTTACCACCTCCCATGGAGAGAAATGACTTCTGTAGTTCTTGTCTTTGTATTTTTTTTACTATTTTGCTGTTTCATTTTTTTAATTTGCTGCAAAGCCTCTTTTGCCAAGACCCTATATTTAAGTCTTTTCATATAATAAATAGGGTTTCTGATCTTCCTTCATTCTGAGTTCCCAATGATAAGATATATGTTGCCAGTACTGTCAAGAGTCATTCAGGAAGCAGGGCCTCAAACTAGAGTCTAGGAATATGTTTTCCCTTGACCTTAAAACTGAATTGGGTACCTTGTATATGATAATAGGATGCTGGCAATCTATGCTGTTCTTTGGAATTATAATAAATTAAATGATCATCTGACATTGATTGTGAAGGTTCATCAATTAATGTGTTTTGATATAGGCATGTTGCATGTTTCTGATTTTGTGGGGGTGGGAGGATCTCCCAAGCATTGCTCAAGAGTTTTGGGAGGCCCCCTCTATAGATCTCAGTCAACTGGCCAGTGTTTGAATGAAAAGCTCCTAGGATGTCTAATCTAATTGACATAATACTGTCTTTATAAATAAAATTCACAGGCAGCCTACAGAACATTACATGCTGTGGAATTAATGTATTTCCCCAAAATTCATATGTGGAAATACTGATTGATGACCCATTTGGCATATGAATTTGGCGCCTACCGTGAATAGGAATTTAAGGTAGAGCTGTTACGCACAACATTCAAATCATTCTAAAAGAAGCCCAAGTAATGCTCTTCCTGCACCATGTGAGAACCCAAGGGAAAGTCTCTGAACTGGAACAAGGCAATAACCAAACCTAATTCTGTTAGTACCTTGAATCTTGAACTTCCAGCTTCTTTCTGCAATAAGCAAATTTCAGTATTTTACATACTAACCAATAATTTGCAGTATACAGTTGTGGTGTCCTTAGTATGTGTTCCAATACATACTAAGGAAGCATACTTCTAAGATGTTTGCAAGACAGTGGGGTGAAGGGTATTATGTTTGGAGGCAAAATTTTCAGAATAAAGCCACCACAATAAAAGGCATATCTGTTAACACAGTGTTTAGATCTAAGACAAGTCAGCAAGTCTGAGTAAGTCTGAAGAAGTCCTTAACTGACAAGGAAAGCTATTTCCCCTTGAGGGAGGAGTCTGAATAAGTAACACATCTGTATTCCGCAAATCCTCCTGTAAATCTCTGCAAAGGTATTTACACCATTTACTTTGGTGACCAGTTCCTGGGAAAGGTAAGATACCTAGACTTTTAAAAACCTGCTGAAGTTTGGTTCAAAACTGACCACCAACCAAGTGAAAGCTCCAAATGTCACAGTATTATCTTGAAATTAAAAGAAAGCTTACTGAGGTGGCCTCCAGTGGAAGCATAATGCTTGCACTCCCCCCGAGGTGGTTTCCAATTGCTCCTTGCTCTCCTCAGAAATGCCAAGTCTTGCAGACCTCTGACATGAAGTGAAGGAAGCGAAGATGCTGAGGCTACACACTTAGGCCAAAGCAGAAGCTGCAAGCATAATGCTTACACTGGCCACAGGCGTTTTCAGGTTGCTCCTCGCTCCTGTCACAAATGCCAAGACTCTGGAACTTCTGACGTGAAGTGACGGGAAGTGAAGATACTGTAGCTACTCATTTGCATGGAAGCACAAGCCTTGCACAGAGATTGTCCAAATGCTGTGCTCGAAACCTGAAACACCTGGCATCATGTAGGTACTGGCGTAAGAAAGCAAGCACCAGAGCCCGATTTTATGTAGTTGGGCCTCCACAGGTGACTTATGTGAGGAAGGAAGGAGAGAGAGATGGTCACTTTTTCCCAATCCGTCCCTGCTGCCCAGGCACCCATTGGGCAGGCTAGGCCTGAACCAGGCCTTGCAGCTTCTTGTCTCTGCCTCTCTTAAGAAGAATTTCAGGAGGAGAGAAGCAGTAAAGTAATACAGATTTTATTTGGAGGCTTTTAGGAAGGGGAAGGAGGAAAGAGAGAGAGAGAGAGAGAGAGAGAGAGAGAGAGAGAGAGAGAGAGACAGAGACAGAGACACAGAGACAGAGACAGAGACAGAGAGACAGAGAGAGGCAGAGAGAGATAAGAGACAGAGAACAACGCATCTCAGCATCTCAAGAGGAGTGCTCCAGTGACACATGTTCTCAGCCAAATGGGCTCAAGAAGCACATGCGCTCAGGCAGCATATGGAGACCTTCCTTTATTCAAGGTGTTTTTTAAAGAGTTTTCAAGCTGTTCTCAGGTGAGGCCAAAGTCCTAGGTAAGAGTCCATTGCTAAGGTGTTGTCAAAGAGGTAGTATCGGGAGTAGTGGATGCTCTTTGAAATTCCTTTCCTGACCTTTGTTCCTGCTGGAGCTTCTCTTTGAGGGAGGTTCAGCCTTCGCTGGGTCCCGTGGCTCCAATTGAAGCCAGTCTTATCAAGCCTTAGTTCCTGTTACTGCAAAATGTGCTTTTTGCAGCTTTGGAGCTGTTGGCTTTATTACATCCTAACAATTCCACTGCCAGGATCTCTCTCCTACATGCCTGCATCAGAGTGATTGTGCTTCTTTGCTAGGTCATTCTGGGTAGCAGAAAGCTGGTGCCATGTTTTTTTGGAATGAAGATGTGAACATCAGGAATTTTAAAAAAATCTTGGAGAAATGGAGTTGTCCAGTGACAAATTAACAGTCTATTTCTTAGGCAAGTCAGGTCTTCCGACTACTAACTTTTTTCACCATGTTAATGGCACCATAAATATTGAAATCCAGAAACCAAACAGGGACTTTAAGCCTTTTGTTTTATTTTGTTTGGGGCTATACCTGATGATACTGTTGGCAGTGTGCTGAGGGATCACCCCTGATAATGCTTGGGGAACCAGAAGGATTCCAGGGACCAAACCTGGACAGGAAGTATGCAAGTTAAGCACCTACCTTCTGTAATATTTTTGCACCCCAAAAGCGGGGATTATTTTGTTGTATCCAATATGTCAAAAACAATATCAATAATGGACCTCATTCCCAATGAATGGAGACATTACTGGTGCCCACTTGAGCAAATCAATGAACAACGGGAAGATAAGTGACAAGTGACAATTTCCTAAAACCATATGTCGAGTGGAGGAGAGAAATTTCATGACAATTCAAGGGCTGATTACTTTAGTGGTGGTTCTGGGATTTAGTTACTGGGAAAATGTTTCCAAAGTAGAGGTTAAGTATTGCATTTTCACTTTTTGATACTAAAAAAGCTGAAACATAATATATAGGCATACCACATGGAATTTTCTTATCACTTTGTAGAGTTCCCCATAAACTTATCATTATTATTTGTTTATAAAATCCTTATCAGGTTAACAGTTTTGAGTTAACTCAGAGTGAGTACATAAAATGAAGTTAACTTAGATTTTAATTGAAACTCGAGCCTACATCACAGAAGATATAATAATGATAATATGATAGCTGATACAATTATGATACAATTGACACAATTGAATAAAGTTTGTCTTTAACGCTTCTTTATTGACAAAGCTATATTTTATTATAGTCTATATTTCAAGAGCTTCCTAGCTATGGGGAAGAACCAGAGGGATGCCATGTTCTTGAAAATCTCATGAAGATCTGAGAATCCTGTAGAGGAAGTGATAAGAAAGTCTCCTCTTTGATTAAATCCTTTCATAGATGTCCAGGATACTCATAATGTAGTTAATGAGATTTTTTTGTTTGTTTTGGGGCCACAACTAGCTGTGCTTAAGCTTACTCTGACTCTGTACTCAAGGATCACCCCCTGGGTAGAGCTCAGGGGAACTGTGTGGGGTCCTGAGGATAGAATCTGGGTTGACTGCATGAAGAGCAAATGCCCTACCTGCTGTATTATCTCTGGTCCCTATAATGGAATTTGTAGAATAATTAAACCTACTTTCACCAAATAATAGGTCTTAGCTTTGAACTAAAGACAAGCTCCTGGGATATAATATTTTCCTGAATAATTTTATGGCATGACAAGTAATAGAAGTTAATAAATCAATCAAGCAAGTTTAAAAGAAACAAAGATGGTATGACTCTACACCTTTTAAGTATCATAGGCATTTAAAAATATCATTTTATATGATTGCAAAAATATCATTTTATATGATTGGTATTTGATATGCCAAAAAACAAGTAACAATTATAGATCTCATTCCCATGACGTGAATGAATGGTGTGTTCCTGGATCAAGCAGATGTCCTTGGGCTACACTAGCATGTGACAGGACATATGGAGATGTTACTGGTGCCTGTTCAAGCAAATCGATGAACAACGGGAAGACAAGTGATGAAATGATATAATGTATATGATAGCTGACAAACAACAGGATTTTATTTATAGCTATGGTTGTATGCAATAGGAAACCTGCAGTGAAAAATCATAGGGTCTGAAAGCAGAACCATTGCTCCACAGTTACATTATACAGAAAATTATTTCTTTAATTACTACTCTTTCTGAAAATTTTTTTTCTCCCTTATGCTGTTACCATGCCCTCATAGAACATTACATTTCTACTTTGACAGGGAATGAAGGTGTGGGCATCAGACTTAAATAGTGAATGGTTCTACACTCTATTCCTGAAAACTACATGAAGTAAACTTTCATAGCATCACTGATCATTTAAGAATGTTTGTAAAGGGGGTCAGGATGATAGTGAAGCAGGTAGGTGCTTGTCTTTCACGTGGCCAAACCAGGTTTGCTCCCTGGCAATCCACATGGTCTCCAAGCACTGCCAGGAGTAATTCCTGAATGCAGAGCCAGGAGTACTTCTTAGCATTGCTTTCGTGTGACTCCAAACCAAACAAAAAATTTATTTAAAAAAATGTGAAAAACAGTATTGAAAAATAATGATCTCAAGAAAAGAATTTTGAACCACTTTTAAAAATTGTCTAAATGAATTTATGAAACAAAACATCTTTGTTGACTGTTGTGCTGGGGGTGGTGATGAGTGTTGTTTTTATTTATTTTGTTTAGGTTATACCTGCCAGTGCTCAGGGCTTACTGTTGACTGTGAGCTCAAGAGTCACTCTTGGCCCAGCTCAGGAAGTATTTGTGGTCTCAGGGACACAACCTGTGTTGGCCAAATGCAAGGTAAATATTTGCCTTATTCACTGTACCATTTCTCCCCAGATAGTGAATATTTTTAATCAGGTATTTGTCAGTTAGTAAATTGAAACATGTTGCAAGGAATTATAAGGGAAAGCAGGGATTGTCATAATGTATATTACTTTACTAGTGTTGACAAGAAATTGCTGATTGATTGGTTTGAAATTCTACTTTGGGAAGAGACTGAAATTGTATTTAGGTCAGGCATTAAGCCTTGATAGGAATTGGCATAAATGACTCTATTTGGATCTCTTATTACTTCTTTTAAAAATAGAACCATACACATGATTACGCAATCTGCCTTGACAGAGAGGTAGTATGTAGACTTCTCTAATGCATGGTAGTATTTAATGATTTTATTGGATTTTCAGTGACATAGAAAAAAGATTGAAATAGTCCTAAAAGACCGTCACTAATAGTTAAGTGTGTAAGTAATTTCTGAATGGTCACTGAATATGAAGAGCCTTAGATTCCGTATACTATCCATCAAATGGCATCAACTGTAGATGATATTTTCAAAATTTTAATGGAAAGGATTAGCACAGTCTATTCTTGTCAGTCTCCATTATAAAACAAGGTTCAAATTTCAAAAGATTTTTACTTTCACCATACACCCTTCACTTTTATTTCTTGAACTAATTACATCTAATACAAACAGAATTTTATTAAGGGAAGACCATGTTACAAAAATAGAAGAATACAATTCAATTTGTAGTAGACAGGGTGGAAGGATAAGATCTTTTTATGGAATTTTGGGTTGACAGGATAGCTGAAATAGCAGAGGTGGAATGCATTTTACATGTGGTTCCTCGCTGTTCATCTGGAGAACATAGGAAAATAAAGGTTTTAGGATCATAGTTTCAGGAGTCCCAAGGCATCTCAAATTTGGTCCAATTTAAAGTCCAAATTTCTACCATATTTTAGAGCTGTGTTATAAGGAACACATGTTAATTATCATTTTAGGGGGATGTCTCAGTCAGGTTTTTATCTGTTTTTGCTCTCTGTATTTAAATCTGCCTTTAGAGTGTCAATATACTTCATTGCACCCTACCTTCCTTATCACATGGGGTCACTACTATACCCATGAGGCTAAAAAGGGTTTAAATCCCAGGTTGCACATATATTCTACCATATAGGAAGTTGGGGTCTTTGTTTAAGGGTCAGTCAGCTCTCCTCAGGCAGCTCTTGTCAGGGAGCTCTCCACAGTGAGCTGCTGTCAGACAACTCTGGTCAGTTAGCTGCAGTCAGTCAGCTGTGGCCAGTTAGCCACCAAGATGAGAGCTGCTGCACCTCCGGCTGGTGATTATTAAAAATATTAATGGAAATACGTCTTGTGCCTAGAGTCTCATCTCTGCGACTCCAACCCGAAGGGACATTCCTGTTTCAGTCAATCGAGGTGACTCTTGGTCAGTCAAGCCAGATGATTCAGTTATAAGGCAAAGCTCCACTGGGCTATACGTGCAAGTGTTGGAGGAGCAGATAATTTTTTTCCAACTTATATAAAGGAGCACATTTTTCACCCTCAAATGTATTTCTTTGGTATAATGATTATCACTTCCTTGTAGAATGGTGAGATACTGGTGGCGAATCTGTAATACAGTTCACGAAGGATCTTGATGTATTGGGTTTGAACACCCTGTTTGGCTAGGGCTTGATAACCGCTTTGGTCTCAACAGAATCAAAGGCTTTCTTTGTATCAATGAACATGAGACAGAGCGGCATATTGAACTCCCTACAAAACTCAATCAGCTTGGTTTCCGTGTGGATATGGTTGACTGTGCTGAATCCTTTTCGGAAGCCAGCTTGCTCACATGGGTGTCCCTTCATCTAATGTTCTGCCAATCCTGTTCAAGATGACTCGTGTGAACAGCTTGCAGATGGCGGACAACAGGCAGATGGGGTGATAGTTGCCAATGTCGTGAATGTCTCCTTTTTTGAACAGTAGAACTGCCCTGCTGGTTTTCCATTGAGAGGGCACCTTGCATTCCAGACAGGTCCGGCAGGATGGTATAATTTCACCAAAACTCTTCAGTGCCACCCTTGAGAACATCATCAACAATTAGAATGGAAAATAATGGGAGTGAAGATAGACAGTTGGCAACTACACCACCTCCGCTTCTCTGATGACATCATTCTAATAACACCAAACATTAGCCAAGCTGCACAAATGCTGGCTGACTTCGACCAAGAATGTGGAAAGATAGGTCTACAGCTGAATCTCAACAAAACTCTGTTTATGAAAAATGAACTAGTTCCAGAGGCCCCATTCACTCTCAATGGAACAAACATCTATGAATGCAGCAGTTATGTGTACCTAGGTCGAGAAGTCAACATGATGAATGACTTAGAACCTGAGTTGTGCAGGAGGAAGAGAGCACCATGGATTGCCTTCAAAAGCATTGAAGAAATAGCTAAAAAGACAAAGAACCTCCGGCTCCGGGTACAACTCTTTGACTCCACCATCCTTCCTGCATTAACATACGCCTCAGAGACCTGGGCCCTGCGAAAGCAGGATGAGAACACTATTCAGGTCTCCCAAAGAGGAATCGAAAGAGCTATACTTGGAATACCATGCCTCACTCAAGTGAGAGAAGGAATCCAAAGTACCAGCCTCCATCGCTGTTCCAGAGTCAGGGACGTTGTCAAAAATCAGATGGGCTGGACATGTAATGCCATTTGGAGACGGCCAGTGAACTAGGGCCGTTACTGACTGGATTGCATGGGATGTCAAAAGATCACGTGGCCACCCACCTACAAGACGGTCAGACTTCTTCGTCAAGACCATGAACAAACAGTTTGAGGCTCTTCGTATTACTGAAATAACCAGATGCCATTGGGCTACACTGGCACGTGATAGGGTCAAATGGAAATGTTACTGGTGCCCGTTCGAGAAATCTATGAACAATGGGATGTCTAGTAATCTAGTGATAATGATTATATCAGAAGAGAGGCTTTGAGGCTGGATAGACCTAATGTTTTGTAACATACATTTATAAGCATAAAAGAAAATCTCCATTTATGTACCATTCCCTGAACCTAGAAGACTAAATCTCTTTTAGTCCTTATCAAGAATTAAATTTAAATCTGATTAGGTCATGCACTTTTTCACTGTTTCTTTCCTGTCACTGTCCCACAGTAGACCTTCACATTCCTGCCTCCACTTAAAATCCCGTAGTCTTTTGCAGAAGTTAGGGAGTGACAAGTCACTTCATCAAACGATTCAGTTTTTACTGAATTTTAGCATGTATTTTGGAGATGTATGTGTTATTACATACTTAATTTTTCCCATGCCAATCCATTTAATGTTACTTTGATTACTGGCTAGCCTGTTAAAGCAAAAAGTATCAGAGGGAATCTCTACTTCCATAGATATGTTTTACGTTGAATTCTACTCTGTGGTACTGAAAATAAATTTCCTTTAACCAAGGGGCCTTAAAAAGCCACCATCACAGGAGGATGGAAAAGATATGTCAGTACCCTTTCTTTTCTTATCAGCATCCACTTTGCCAGGATCTTTTATTTGTGCTGGAGAAGTGCGAATGGGAATCACAGTGTCAGAAAAGATAGCTGCAATAGGTGGAGAGCTACCTAACTCTGTCACCATGACATTACCACTGATGTGATTTAAATGCCTGGGAGGTGAGTACTAGTGAAAGTCTGCAAGAAGGGCCAGAGCTATAGCACAGAAGGTAGGGCATTTGCTTTGCAGGCAGCTGACCCGGGTTTGATCCCGGCATCCCATATGTTCCCCGAGCACCGTCAGGAGTAATTCCTGAGTGAAGAGTCAGGAGTAACCCCGAAGTATAGCCAGGTGTGACGCCCAAAAAAAAGCAAAAAAAAAAAAAAGATAGTCTGCAAGAACTTCTACCCAGCTATAGGACACTACAGACCTGCCAAACTCCAAAAGCAAGCTGAACTTGAGACACATTTTATCTATGTGGGTGGGAGCAGACCCTAGTACCCAGATTTTCAGGGACTGTGGTTGTTAGAATGAAGTGAGGTTATGTTCTTTGTAGGAAAAAAAAATCGATCATTAGCTCTATCCAGTTCGTAAGTTTCTGGATTTATTCTTTTCTTATAAAGAATTTTAGGAGCAGATTATTAGTGAAGTAGAATCACTATCACTGTCTTCCCGTTCATCATCGATTTGCTCGGCGGGCACCAGTAACATCTCCATATGTCCTGTCTCATGCTAGTAGAGCCCAAAGCGCATCTGCTTGCTCCAGGAACATAAAGAGCCTCAGTCCATTCCGGAATGAGGTCTATAATTGTTACTGGTATTTGGCATATCAAATACAACACGGGTAGCTTACCAGGCTCTGCCGTGCAGGAGTGAAGTAGAAATGTTTTATTATTAGAGAATACAAATGCGTACATTAGACACACACAGAGAGAGAGAGAGAGAGAGAGAGAGAAGAGAAAGAGAGTCACCTTTTACAGTTGCTTAGGAAAATTGCTCATATATGTGCTTTTTTCTAAATTGCCTTGGCTTGGGGCTCTCTTTCTGGATAAGAGTCATCGATACACCTTGTCATGGAAAAGTAATTTTCAATATTGATGATCTTTTTTATTCATATGGTATTATATAGGCTTTGAATTGTGTTCTAATGAGTTTGAGCTGGCTTCCTCACTCTGGAGTTTCAGGCTCACTAGAGAATATTTCACAAATATATGTAGCATTTTGGATTCTTGGATTTCATTGCCAATCCACTACCTCCATTACACCCCAACACACACACACACACACACACTCTCACACGTGGACACACACACTCACATGCACACACACTCACACACTCTCACACACACATACCCCTACACACATACCAGACTACTTACTTCATTCCCTAGAAGCAGTGTGTAGCTCCAAGTCCCTTACTTCTGGGAGGTTTTCCTTAGTCACTCTGATAGCTGTCCATCTGCCACCACAGTCTCAGTGGTTTAAGCTATGTTTTTATGGCAATCCTCTTTTCATATCTTATCAACAGTATCCAGATAAATGTTTCTAAACAGTCTGAATCCTGTTCCTCTATGGTCCCCTCCTACATGATCCTACATTATATTACCAACCACATACTCGAAGGGGATGTGGTTGGTAATATAGGAATCATGAGGAGTTAGCTTTTTCTATAATTATTATCTGTAGTGTTTCAGTATTCCATTTTCACTTCTTAGTTTCCCATTGCATGCACTTTTATCTAATTCTCTATATCATTTTTTTCTTTAGAAATACCAAAAACTGTTTCTTCTTTCCTGACTAAAAGATGACAATGCAATTAGAAAAGCATGTAATAGATTGAAATCCACTCATGAGCAATTTATAGCTGTGTATCTCATTGCAATTTAATTAAAAAATAATAAATAAAGGATGCCAAGTTTAAAACATAAAATATCTTTTTTTGAAAAAGTCACATTAAATTAATGCTAAGAAGAGTAGAAAAGGGACCAATGTTGCCTGCTTCACATCTTTATAGTGAGACTGATTTGAAGTGATCATTAACATACATGGTCAAAAGTCAGTTTATGTTGGTGAATATCAAATTATATTTGTGTATGTTGTAGATTACAGCAATTTTTACTTCAAAATAAAGGTCTATAATTATACATTTATTTATCATCATAAGATAAAAATTTGAAACATCACCTTGACAATAAATATGAAAGATTTTGAAAAAAAATGTAGAGTTCAGATTACACAGAAACTCTATGAAGTAATATGAGAAATCATTTTATGAAAACTAAGCCTGAGGGATAGAACAGCTAGTAGGATACCTGCCTTACACATGGCATAGCCAGCTTCAATCCTCAGTACCCCAGATGATCCTCAGCACTCACTCAGCAGTGATCTCCGAGTGCAGAGCAGGAGTAAGTCCTGACCATTGTCACATGTTGCTGTCACTCACCCCCCACAAAAATTGCCCTTACAAAAAAACATATGAAAAAATGCTCATCATCACTAATCATCAGAGAGATGCAAATCAAAACAACAATGAGATACCACTTTACACCACAGAGACTGGCACATATTCAAAAGAACAAGAACAACAAGTGCTGGCATGGGTGTGGGGGAAAGAGGGACACTCATCCATTGTTGGTGGGAATGCCGGCTGGTACAGCCTTTCTGAAAACAATATGGACTTTCCTCCAAAGACTAGAAATTGAACTCCCATTTGACCCAGCGATACCACTCCTGGGAATCTACTCTGGGAAGCCAAAAATACGCAGCAGAAACACCATCCCTACTTTTATGTTCATAGCAGCATTATTCACAATAGCCAGAATCTGGAAGCAACCAGAGTGCCCGAAAATCGATGACTGGATAAAAAAGCTTTGGTACATCTACACAATGGAATACTATGCAGCTGTTAGGAAAAATGAAGTTATAAAATTTTCTAGCCAGGAGAGAGACAGATACAGAATGACTGCATTTATCTGCATAACATAAATATATATGTACATATTATGATACCAATATCCAAGGTCAAGTGAAACATATATCAGGAGGTCTTGTCAAAGGTGGAAATTATCACAAACGTGTGGGATTCAGAGGCTAGGTAAGACAGAAATGGAACAGTGTGCTAACAATTGTTGAGGGTACTAATGCCAACCTAGAACTGAGCATTAAATAGAGGCAAAAAGATACACATGACAACCCTTTAATGTATGTTCTGTAATCCATGGTCTGGAGGGGAAGGAAAAGAGAAAGAGAGAGAAATGGAAAGAAATCAAGAACCTGCCATGGAGCAGGGCTGGGGGTGGGGAGGGAACCGGGGACGTTGGTGGTGGGAGATGGGCACTGGTGGCGGGATGGGTGCTGCAACACTGTTTGACCAAAACCCAAATATAAACTTTTTAATTGTAAAAAAAAAAATTGCCCTTAACGGTTGCTAGAGAACATAAGAATATAAAGAGATGAAGCCCTAAAAATTTCAAAAGTAAGAAAAATCATTTTTTTTGAATCCCTCCTCATTTAAAATTGGAAAACAAGAGGATATAATAAATATGGGGAAAACTGCCAGGAGTCACTCCTCACTTTAATTAGAAGCATAGCGAAGCTATATGGATTTGATAATTGTGATAAAAGGAACCTTTTATGTAAACACATATTACACTTCACGCAAGTAAATGTGCCTGTTGAAGAGGTACATTAAATATGGGAATGCCATCAGAAAAATGTTCTATTTTGAATGCCCACACAAATATCTTTAGTTCTATGAGAATGATGCTGTTTCTCAAATGCCCCCATTTAGATTATAACATATTTTGGAGCGTGGAGGACAATTCAGGTGGTAAACACATACCTCACATAGATTTGCCCCTGGTTTTGATTACTAGCACCACATGTCCTACCCTAGCACAGTTGAATGAGCCCTGAGTAGCACCTGCCTCATCTCACTAGTTTGAGCCTCACACCAGCAGACTCCACCATTGGGCCAAACAATGTAAACAGTAGCCCTTACACCACTTCCATGGGTGTGATACTACTGAGTAAAAATACAAATAAATAAGAGGAACATTTAGGGCCTCTTTAAATAACCTGTTCCCTGGGATACTAATTTCCCAGAACTAAAAGAAGGACTCACAGGAAGTTTAACACACATGATCTTTGTAGTGCAGCTCTCATAATTTCTTCTCCAAGAAATTTCTTGGACAAATCATTGTGAGATTAATTCTAAAGAGAGTAAAAACCTGTTCCTCAGTTTTTTCTAGTAAACATAATGTTCCAAAAGTGTATAGAACTTTGGCCTGTATAGCACACAGGAATCAGGAAAGAACTAGTGGCATATCAGTTGAGTGCCTCATGTTCTCATTAAAGGTTCCTTATGGACCAGGATGATGCTAGATATGAGAAGAAAGCGAGTGGGAGAGTCATGGGCCCTGTGAAATTTAGGCTTTCTGTTTCTGAACGAAAAGGGGTGAGTAATGAGCCAAAACACATGAGCAGGATCAGAATAGGTAATAAATAAATTACCACTCATAGAAAGTTGTGTGTGGAGAAGCTAGAGTTACAAAGCATATCTCCAAGAATTTGCTGGGTTAGGAAAATCTATGGCCTTCTGTGGCTTCCTGTGCTTGGGAAGCATGGTTATTAGGTAGTTTGCTCCTGGACAGTTTTTGCTCTGCATACCTGTATGAGGGTCAGACCATGAGCCTACACGTTTATAAACGGTATATAAACTTCTCTCTGGACAGAGATGGCATTGAATTCTCAGTGAGAGAAAATCAGCTTTACTGGGTTCTGCACATGCTGTGGGTATGGGGCTTGGATTATCAATTGTCATATCTGACAGCAGCCTACTTGTTCTGGAAAATGTTTTCTTTCAAAGAGTTTTTTTTAATATTTTATTATACAACTGTTAGATATACAATTACAAGATGTTCATGTTTGAATTTTGGTTCTACGGTGTTCCAACACCCATCCCTCCACCCCTGCCCCTCTCCCATCACTAATGTTCCCACCTCCCTCCCCTATCCCCCAGCCTGCCTCCATGGCAATTTCTTTATCTCCTTCTTTCTCTCTGTCTCTGTCTCTGTCTCTGTCTCTTTCTCTGTATCTGTCTCTGTCTCTTTCTCTCTCTCTCTCTTCTCTCTCTCCTTGCTTCCCTTTCTTGCACACTGTAGATTGTAATATATTCTAGAACATGATTGGTTCCACTAGTTTGATGTACTGGGACTGGACCACAAAAATGGTGGCTATTATGATGAGTGAGTCTCATCCAGCTGCTTTCGAGGCCCTACAGTGGTGATGGGCCCACCCCCAAACCCATCTTACCTCCTGGGAGCCTCATGGCAGCTCTCCCCTGCTTCTGAGTCTCTGCATCATGGTCGAGAGCCCTGAGGCAGTTTGTGGGCAGGGCCACCAGGCCTCTGGGATTGGTTAGAGAGGGAATGGGGACCCAGCTCCATCTCCAGGAACACCGGTGACTTCCACCTCTGAGAGCCGCCTATGTGGGCTTGAACTCGGCTGCTCTGAGCTGGTCTTGAGATAAGTATCACTCTTGCATGGGTTCTGATGAGCTGTGGGTTTCAAACCATGAAAATGGTGGCTATTATGGTGAGAGAGTCTCATCCGGCTGCTTCCGAGGCCCTACAGAAGTGATGGGTCCACTCCCAAAACCCATCTTGCCTCTTGGGAGCCTCATGGTCAGCTGAGCTAGGGGAGAGCCGGATGGCAGTTCTCCCCCCCTGCGCCTGAGTCTCTCATCTTTTCTCTCTATCTCTATTTCTGTCTCTGTATTTCTCTCTCTTCTCCTACACCTTGTGACTTGCCTTACGGTTTATGATGCAATTATCAATTCCATGACCTGAAGAATGGTTTGAGGCTCTTCCTGTCCCTGGAGCAGCAGATGCCCTTGTGCTATACTTGCTTGCGACAGGACGTATCTTTCAAGAAGTTAAAACAAGTGGGACAGACAAATTTTCCCACAACTATAATGGTAAACTTTTATTTAATATAGTCTTAAGGCTTATGATGTTGATTAATTGATAGCAGTGATAGATAATGTATATCAATACTAAAAAAAATGTAAGCACTCATGTTTATACAGAAGAGAAATAAACAGTAGTGAAACATAACAAGTGTGAATGTATACAACAGTAAATCCAAACTTATTATATATATGTATATATATATAAGAATTCATATTCAGAGAAAATGTTATCTAAATGATAAAAGGAATAAGGAATTAAGGCTTTCTGTTAGACATATCGTGTGTTATAAATCAAGTTTCAGATATGATACCAACAAAACAAATGATTACAGATATATTTTACTGAGATAAGTTACTGAGAATATAAAGCTATTCAGAAAACAATTGAATAATTTTTGTAATAAGACAATGCACATTAAGTATACATTCAAACTTTACCTAGAATAGGAAGAATGTATATAGCTGAAAAATAAATTATGCTTTCTTATTAACCTAATGCAACTATGACTGCAATTAATAAAATAAACATTATTATGGCTAATACATTTTTCAGCATTTTCTATATATATAATAGGCAGTAGAAATAAAGTAATAATTCAAAAATTTTTTGTATCTATCCACAGACCTTTTGCTCTATTATTTCTTTGCAAACATGAATAGTTTTTTACATTTGCAACTGAATTTTACTTTCACAAAAAAGCTATTATTTTGTTAAGTTACAACACAGGTCTTTTTATGAAACATGCTCAGTAAAACATATCAGCAGATTGAAAAGTCTCACGACTAAAATTAGACTAAGGACATTGTCAGAAATTGGCTTTTGTCATATTAAGGCTTTTGAATCACATTTTACTGAGAGAAGTTAAGGACAACTTGAAAGTTAAAAAGATAACTGAATAAATAGAATATCTCAGGTAGAAGTTAGAGATTTACCTCTCCAAAATAAGTGGTATCTATCAAAAGGAAATGAGACATGGGGCCGTGCATTTCAGGTATTATCAACTAAGAAATTTCCCTGTGGTTTCCCTATTTTCCCATCTCCACACTTCCCAATGTGTCTTTAGGTTTCATAGGGTCAGAAGCAAGGATATTTTTCCTTTTCTTTCCAAAGGGAGTGAAATATATAATATATATCATTATATATATGTGTGTGTATATTGATATATATTAATATATATATATATATATATATATATATATATATATATATATATATATATATATATATATATATATATATATATAGCCCAGGCAAAACATGGATCAGAAGTTCTTTTCAATGTGTGGAATCAACTGCAAGTATGTGGGAATCAGAGGTTAGGTGAGACAGAGAAGGTAATAGTGTGTTAATAATCGTTGAAAATGATAATACTAGCCTAGAACTGAGCATTGAGTGTAGACAAAGAGACATGCATGAAAACCCTCTAAATACACATATTGCAAGCCACAATGTGTAAGAGGAGGGAGAGAGAGAGAGAGAGAGAGAAAGATAGAGAGAGAGAAAGAGGTAAAGTGCCTGCTATAGAGGTAGGCCTGGGGAGGGGGAGGGAATTGGGAAGATTGAGACATTGATGTTGGGAAATGGGCATTCGTGGAGAGATGGGTGCTGGAACACTTTATGACTGAAATTCAAACATGAACATCTTTGTAATTGTATATCTAACAGTGGTATAATAAAAATATTTTAAACATTTTAAAAAATTTAAAAAAAGGAAGAGTTCAAGGTACATATAAGTGACACCTAGCTATCCTCATTTCACTAAAAATTGGGGCACAATTGAACCAAAGGGAATGGCTATAGTCACTACTGTAAGTAGTAGTTCCCACCTTAAGAATTTTGTATATATTTTTGGAATAATACAAGTACTATATTAAAAACTTAATGTGTGACTGCCTACTTCTCATTCTAGATATGCTCATATTTCATACCGCTGAATAGGTAAAGACATTTATAAGAAATAATTTCTTTAAAAAAATAAGTAAAACAGATGAAAGCTCTCTGCCTGGCAAAGAATTATAGATGGGCCTGATGGCATATGGAAGTTTGAATAATCTGAAAAATAGGAACCTTTCAACATTAAGAGTGTTATAATATTCTCAAAATTGTAAGTTTTGCTTTTAAAAGCCTATGTGATTATTCAGTAGTTAGAAAAGTCCTTGGATCCACGATTAGGCAGATATTAGACTAACAAATACAAATGACCACTTAGGAGAGTAAAACATTAATACCTACTTTAAATGTGTTCAAGAAAAAAATGGAAATAAAACATTCCAAGAGCAATGAAGTTCAGGAGATGTAGATTCAAGAGCAACTCTAGAGACACAGATTATAGACATTCTGTACTCCTAGTTTGAATAATTTTCATTCATTTTGCCGAACTGGAATGCAGAGTTGATGTACATGAGTGACATTTGATACCCAAATGAAGTGAAGCAGTAACATTTATTGGTTACCCACATGCATTTTCCTCCACTTCTCCAGTTCCTTTGCTGTTAAAACTTATCATGTTATTTTAGTCAGCAGATTGTGAGCAGAAGTGACAATTAATCTGTCTGGGACTTAAGCTTTAAGATCTGGTCTGTCTTTGTTGCTATGATTCCCAGAGAGGCAGATGGTGATACTTCATGATACTAGTCACCTGGATCCCACAAATTAGAAAGAAGCCTCTCCAGAGATCTGCTGCACTCAACACAGATTTTTGCACAAGTTATAAATAGGTACATGTAATAACCACTTAAACTGAAGGCTTTTGTTGTTGCAGAATCACCTATCTCAGTAGTTCTCACCCAGGGATAAACTTGCCCCACTCTATATATTTGCTCTTAATTCAAGACATCTTTGATTATGATTCAACTGGGAAGGGGTAGATAGTGTTAAACTGCTAAACACAGCTACTGGTAAACATAGGAAAATCTCTTTCAACCTTCAGAAATGAATTGTACAGCTCAAAGTATTAACAGTGCCAATTATTAAGAAGCTCTTGTAAAGTCTAATAAAGACTATAGGTAGTTAAATAATCCATAGAATATTGTTAAGTCAAAAACTTAACTTCACTTTTATGTAGCATTTTGAGATTAGTACATTTCCTAGCATCTGCCTACTGCTGATAGTCTGGTCTTCCGAAGATCTCTAGAGTAATCTTTAAAGATGCTAAACAAGGATCAGTAGTACAGCTCATTTGTTTATCTTTGCTTCCATTTACATTGTCAGTGGTGTTTTGACTTTGAAGATGCCTTTAGCTTCGATGTTGCAGAGCATTTTTCCTATGTTTACTTCAATGTACCTAATACATTCAGGTCTGATGTTGAGATCTTTAATCCGCTTTGATCTGACTTTTATGAATGGCATTAGAAGGAGATCTAAGTTCATTTTTTTTTACTTGTTGCTGCCCAGTTTTTCCAGCCACATTTATTGAAGAGGCTTTCTTTGTTCCACTTAATAATTTTTGCCTTTTTATTAAGTGGTCATATATTTGAGAGTATGTTTCAGGAATTTCATTTCTATTCCATAGGTTTACAGACCTGTCTCTATACCAATAACATGCCATTTTAATTAGGACTGCTTTTTAGTAGAGTTTGAAGTTGCGGAAACTGTTACTTCCATCTTCTTTTTCCCAAGGATTGCTTTAGCTATCCGTGGGGGTTTATTATTTCATACAAATTTCAGGAGTGTTTATATAAAATTGAAAAGCTTCTGTACCTCAAAAGAAACAGTGACCAAGAAACAGACAGCCCACAGGCAGGGAAAGAATATTCACCCAACACCCATCTGATAAGGGGTTAATATCCAGGACATATCAGGCACTGGTAGAACTTTACAAGCAGAAAACTAAAACCCCATCAAAAATGGGGAGAAGAAATGTACAGAAACTCCCCAAAAGAAGAAATTTGAATGACCGAAAGGCATGTGAAAAAGAGCTCTTCATAACTAATCATCAGAGAGACAGAAATCAAAACAACATGAGGTATCATCTCACACCATGGAGACTGGCACACATCCAAAAGAGCAAGAACTAGTGATGCGGGCGGGGATGCAGGGACAAACGCACCTTCATTCACCATTGGTGGAAGTGAGACTGGTCCAGCCCTTTCGGAAAACAATATGAACATTCCTCCAAAAACTGGATATCGACCCAGCAATACCACTTCTGAGAATAGACCCTACAGACTCAAAGACACACAGCAGAAACATTATCTGCGCTTCTATATTCATTGTAGCGCTACTCACGATATCCAAAGTCTAGAAACAACCTAAATGTCCAAGAACAGAAGAATGGCTAAAGAAACAGTGGTACATCTACACAATGGAATATTTTGCAGCTGTAAGAAAAGATGAAGTCATGAAATTTATCTGCAAATGGAATGACATGGAGACTATTATGTTGAATGAAATTAGACAGAAGGAAAGGACAGGTATAGAAAGACTGAATTTCTTTTTTTTTTTTTTGCCTTTTTTGGGTCACACCTGGCAATGCTCAGGGGCCACTCCTGGCTCTGCACTCAGGAATTACTCCTGGCAGTGCTCGGGGGACCATATGGGATGCCGGGGATCGAACCCAGGCCAGCACAGGCCGGCCACGTGCAAGGCAAACGCCCTACCCGCTGGGCTATTGCTTCGCCCCAAGACTGCATTTCTTAATGGGATGTAGGTATATACCAGTGTTCTACTAATTGTGGGATATGTTAATACCAGGCTAGGACTGAACATTGAGTGTACACAAAGGGATTTATGTGCTAATACCTAAATGTCTGTATATAAGCCACTATGTGTAAGAGAAGAGAGAGGAAGAGGAAGAGGGAGAGAGAGAAAAAGAGAGAGTGAGAGAGAGAGGGAAAAAGGAAAGGAAAGGAAAAGTGCATGCTATAGAGGCAGGCTAGGGGAGATGGAAGGGAATTTCGGGTCATTGGTGGTGGGAATAGGGCACTGGTGGAGGGGCAGATGCTGGAACAGGGCATGACTGAAACCCAGTCATGAGCGTTTCTGTAATTGTGTATCACATGGTGATATAACAAAAAATTTTAAAAAAATTGAAATAAGAAATACAACTCTATGGGTTGGAGTGGATGCTTTGCAAATAGATGGTCTAGATTCAATCCTCTGTGAGCCATATATATTCAACAAAGTACCAAGTTGAGCAACTCCTTGAGCAATCCCAGGCATGAGTTAAAGCCAAACAAACAGCACCATGTAAAGTAAATAATACCACTTACTTGCTCAAAACTTTCAAGAACTTATAATTAAACTTATAATTAAATTCTTCTGTAATTAAACTTATTTATAATTAAACCCTTCTGTATTTTTGGCCTATGGCTACCTGCCCTGCTACCTGTCTTAGCATGATTGAGAGCTCTCTAAGCTCTTCTCACAACCCTTATACTATCCTCTAAATTAAAGGAGAAAACACTGGCCCCTTTTACTTGCTTATTCTCTAGTCACAAGATAGTCTACTTTGCGAGCTCTGCTCTCTCTCTCCTGGAAATTATCTAGCTTTCTGTAATTTATTATCCTCTTAAACTGCTTTATTTTGCATGATAGAACACTTACATTTACATGATATTTTCCTGTGTGTATCTTTGTTTATGCATTTTCTCAATGAAATAAGCACAACAGTGTAGAAGTTAATTTTTCCCTATAACATTTTATCACAGTAAATATTCAATAATACATTTATAGACTAAATGGTTAGATGAATATTTATAAAAGTACTGAGATACTAGAACTGCCAAATGTTAATTTAAGTCATCTTGTATTGTGTAACTTCAAATGGATCTTTATTTCCTTACAATTCTATTTATGTTTTCAGTTTTCTACTTGCAAATAAATTATCTTTAGAAACTAGTTTTTACTTTTACTTTACAAGAAAAGCTAAAAATATGAAAACCTCACGCAAAAGTTTGAAATGTTGAGGCGATTTCTTTTCTGAAGCGTTGAGTATTAGGAGAGCCTAGCAAGCTACCCATGTCGTGTTTAATATGCCAAAAACTATAAAAATAATAGACCTCGTTCCCATGACCTGAATGAATGGTTAGAGTCTCTTCATGTTCCTGGAGTGAGCAGAGGCCCTTGGGCTATACTAGCATGTGACAGGGACAAATAGTGATGTTACTGGCAACCGATGAAGCAAATTGATGAACAACAGGAAGACAAGTGATGCAAGTGATACAAGTGAACAATGAGTATTACTTTTGGAATAAAAAAATGGAACTACCCATGGGGTGGATGATAACATAGGGGTATGATTCCTGTAGGTCCTAAAAAAATGTGATTATGAATTCCAGAGTACAATTGAGGTTTATCTGTATATCTCCGGTACCCCAAGGCCTAGGCAACTGTAAGCCCTCACACCCTTGTATTATAAACCCTACCAGGCTGGCCCCAAAGTCACTGCTGACCCACCTTACCTAAAGTAATTAGAACCATACCTTGTCCTTCCACATTCCTCACCCTCAAATGGAATGGACCAGATTCATCTAGTTTGTATTTATATAAGGTTTTTTATTTATTTGTTTATTTTTTGTATATCAGGGGGTTGTAATAAAACCCTCATCTGAAGGAATAGATTATTAAAAGGAATTTCTCCCTGGTACCTCAGGGTTAACCAAGATAAAGTTAAAGTTGCATAAATAACATGTAATAAAGTATTAAGATTCCTGCCTAATAAACAACATTGTAAAGCTCTAAAAAAACATAAAAGAATATTATTTTCATAAGTAGTGGGTTCTGAAAGAACTTGCAGATATGGTAAAGGAAATATTATTTTAATGAAAAATTCTAGATATAAATAACTTTTGAGAATTTAAAAATGGTCACTGAGAATCTAAAAAGGGAATTATTCTCTACTGATCCATAAGACTGCATTATGATGCTATAATTATAATGTTTGTAGTTTCCTTTTGAGATTTGTTGTATGGAACAATAAACCCCTAAGGATAGCTAAAGCAATCCTCGGGAAAAAGAAGATGAGAGGCATTACCTTTCCCAACTTCAAACTGTACTATAAGGCAGTAGTAATTAAAACAGCATGGTATTAGAATAAAAACAGACCTGTGGATCTATGGAATAGAATTGAGTATCTACACCCAACCTCATACACATGATCATTTAATCTTTGATAAAGGCACAAAGAGTCTAAAATGGAGTAAGGAAAGCCTCTTCAACAAGTGGTGTTGGGAAAACTGGGCAGTGTCATATAAAAAAAATGAATTTGGACCTGTGTCTAACACCATGCACAAAAACAAATTAAAATGGATTAAAGATCTCAATATGACTTGAATCCATAAAGTACATTGAAGAAAATATAGGAAAAACCCTACACGACATTGAAGCTAAAGGCATCTTCAAAGGTAAAACATCACTAACAAAGCAACTAGAAGAAAAGATAAACATATGGGACTACATGAAACTAAAAAGCTTCTGCACCTCAAAAGAAACAGTGACTAAGATACAAAAGCAGTCCACAGAATGGAAAGAATATTCACCCAACACCCATCTGATAAGGGGTTAATATCCAGGATATATCAGGCACTGGTAGAACTTTACAAGAAGAAAACAACCCAATCCAAAAATGGGGACAAGAAATGAACAGAAACTTCAGCAAGGAAGAAATTCGAATGGCCAAAAAAACATGAAAAAAATACTCATCATCACCAATCATCAGAGAGATGCAAATCAAAACAACAATGAGATACCACTTTACACCACAGAGACTGGCACATATTCGAAAGAGCAAGAACAACAAGTGCTGGCGTGGATGTGGGGAAAAGGGGACACCCATCCATTGTTGGTGGGAATGCCGACTGGTACAGCCTTTCTGGAAAACAATATGGACATTCCTCCAAAGACTAGAAATTGAACTTCCATTTGACCCAGCCATACCACTCCTGGGAATCTACTCTGGGAAGCCAAAAAAATACGCAGCGGAAACACCATCCCTACTTTTATGTTCATAGCAGCATTATTCACAATAGCCAGAATCTGGAAGCAACCAGAGTGCCCGAAAATCGATGATTGGATAAAGAAGCTTTGGTACATCTGCACAATGGAATACTATGCAGCTGTTAGGGAAAATGAAGTTATAAAATTTGCCTATAAATGGATGGACATGGAGAAGATTATGTTGAGTGAAACTAGCCAGAAGAAGAGAGACAGATACAGAATGACTGCATTTATTTGCATGGCATAAATATATATGTACATATTATGATACCAATATCCAATGTCAACTGAAACATATATCAGGAGGTCTTGTCAAAGGTGGAAATTATCACAAACGTGTGGGAGTCAGAGGCTAGGTAGGACAGAAAATGGAACAGTGTGCTAACAATTGTCGAGGGTACTAATGCCAACCTAGAACTGAGCATTAAATAGAGGCAAAAGGATACACATGACAACCCTTTAATGTATGTTCTGTAATCCATAGTCTGGAAGGGAAGGAAAAGAGAAAGAGAGAGAAAGGAAAAGAAATAAAGAACCTGCCATGGAGGAGGGCTGGGGGAGGGGGAGGAAACCGGGGACGTTGGTCTTGGGAGATGGGCACTGGTGGAGTGATGGGTGCTGGAACACTGTATGACCAAAACCCAAATATGAACTTTTTAATTGTATATCTTTGTAATTGTAAAAATTAAAAAAAAAAAAAATTAAAAAAAAGCTTTAAGTTGTGCTCATAAGGATTCAAAGTAAGTGAATCTCTTGATATAGATAGTAAATTGAAAGATAATAGTAGTAGATAAAACAATAAAACACTTCCTGGACTTACTATAAAGAGAAAGTTTCAGAGATATATAGTAAAAGTAATTTACATTATCAGGCTATAAATCTTAAATCAAAACAAAAAGAGTGTATACAATAAAAACACTTTCAACTATTGTTCTTTAACTATTTGAGCTCATTTATTTATCAATGTATTTTTTGGAGGTTCACACCCAGCAATGCTCAGGGGTTACTCCTGGCTCTGTACTCAGGAGTTACTCCTGGAGGTGCTCAGGGACCATATGGGAATCCGGGGATCGAACACAATTGGCTGCATGCAAGGGAAACACCCTTCCCTCTGGACTATCACTCCAGCCCCAGAGCACATTTTTTTTTCTATTTTAAAAATGATAGGATAGTACAAATGAAGAAATGGAGAGTAAATTCAAAATTTAAAATCTTAGATGCTAAAAGCAGATAGTACAAGCAGGTAACCAGCTTTCTAGGAATAGTCCAATAGCACAAATTTAGAGTAAGTTCTGAGCACTGCTAGCTATGGCAAAAAATAAAAGATTGATGTCACCTATATAAAATATATCCCCTTTAAGTGATACAATGCTCATTGAACAAAATGTATTGAGAGGATAGGTCCAAGTATCTAGAGCGGGTAATATAATTAAGAGTATTAAGCCAGTGTTCTATCAAAGTATACTTAACATTTTCTTTTACTTAGTAGCATTATCTAACCAACGGATGTGGGTATGAACAGGATACAATGAATGTTTCATATTAAGTTTTCATTAATGATTTTGACATGATTTCCCCTGATATTTGCCTTTCAAAATTAATACAAATTGGATTGGATGTGAACACCATCCTGCAGATAGAAAACTGATTTTTAGATTAAGCAAAAAGGTTAACTATAAATTAATATTAATAGAGCTCATGGATAAAGTGTCAATCAGTTAAACATTGCAATAAACTTCTATATTGGAAGGCATTGGATTTAATAGTAAACAAAACATTTAATTATGTACTTACTAATGGATTAAAATTAGCTTCAGTTATACTTTCTGATTAACTTGAAATGCAGTAGTAGTAAAAAAATATTGCAAAGTTGCATTCTGGGTTTAGCAGAAATGAAGTTCTAAGTTTGGGGAACAGGTAATTCACATATTGCTTAAATGTTTTTTTTTATTGTTTTGGTGATACAAGGTCAAATGCAAAGAAACAATATAGTGAGCTATATTATATCACTAGCCTAAAAGATATGGCTTGTAATTCAATTTCAATGAGTAGATAGCTGCATGTTCTTTTTATTTATGTGTTTTATTTTTAAAGCAGTCACTCTTTTTGCCTGAGTATAGCACAGACAAGCAGAGTTAGAGTTAATGGTATTTAGTTATCACCATCACTATCTTCCCGTTAATCATCTATTTGCTAAAGCGGGCACCAGTAATATCTCCATATGTCCTGTCTCATGCCAGTAGAACCCAAAGGCATCTGCTTGCTTCAGGAACATAGAGAGTCTCAAACCATTATATTAGGTCACGGGAATGACCTAATATAAATGTTACTGGTATTTGGCATATAAAATACTACACGAGCAGCTTGCCAGGCTTGCCGTCGGGTGGCATACTGTTGTAGTCACCTCTAAATAAAGCATTTATTGATGAACCCGGCCGCGTGAGCAGGGCTGTGATAGTCTGGTCTGCTGGGTGGAGTTGTGAGGAGACGGAAGTCCAGATGTGTAAAATGGCGGCCCCCATGGAGTAGGGGCGGGAGTCGTCTGGCTTGTTGTGAGGCTCTGCCGGGTGGCAGGCCAGGGCTAGAACCTGCCATGCCTCCCAGGCACCTCATGAGCAGCTGGGCACAGGGAGTGCAAGTTATACTTAATTATATATTTCATAAACTCACAAAATTATTTTAATCTAGAAGTTATTTGACAAATATTATGTGATAGTAGATATTTCATAGTATCATAAAATGTCTAATCATAAAATTGCAAAAGCAGAATTTAATAACATGTTCGTTCCACATTCATTTAGTGTACCTCCAATCAGTGTCAAACATTGCTTTCAGAGTGTAGAGTATTTATGAAGGAAAGGGACTAAAAACTTTATATTCTAATAAAATTACTTCATCCTGAATTTATTTATTTTCCGTGTAATACAGTACTTTGTTTTACTGAAAGTAGAGTACCTATCCTTCATGTTCTCAGACCTGAGAGTGGAAGCAATAACTTCACATATGTATAGCACCTGCTGGCATTGTTCTGGATATTTGTAAAAAAATACCTACAGCTGCTGGAAATATATTTATGGAACCAAAAAAAGTCAAAGTGGGCTACTTGAGACATGATGAAGTTTGTAGATTAAGAGACCTGAAAAGAGAAAAACTGGCAAATGAAAATTTAAAATTAGAAAGTGTGAATGTCTAATGAAAGTGAAAAATAAAAGAATAATAGCAGTGGCTGAAGTGATAGCCCAGTGGGTAGGGCATTTGCCTTGCGGCGCCGGCCTGTGCCAGCCGGGTTCTATCCCCAGCATCTCATACGGTCCCCTGAGCACTGCCAGGAGTAGTTCCGGAGCGCAGAGCCAGGAGTAACCCCTGAGCATTGCCGGGTGTGACCCAAAAAAGCAAAAAAAATAAAAATAAAAAAGAACAACAGCAAAGGGAAGCAACACTCTGGTGAAGGATGTGGTGTAGAAATATTGTATGCATGCAAAACTATAATTAATAGTGCTATAAATCATGGAGCTTCAAATTTAAAAAAAGATTAAAACAGATGTAGTTTCAGAAACACCAGATAACAATGCATCTTGTATGTAGATAAATTATTGTGTTCATTTCTAGAAAGACATGTTGTTTTCCTTATAAATATTTCATGGTAAAATTATTAAAATATTTATCACAGGAAAATATGATCAAATTCATATAAGACTTGTATTGGTGAAAAAGAAAATGAGCCTAAGTACTAGCTGATCCAAATATTACAACACCATGGGAGAAGCCTGCCTGGCTAATATGGGAGGCACTAGATTACATATATTATATAAACACAAATTAGAAATGACTAAAATTAAAAAAAGAAAAAAAGAAATGACTAAAATTAAAATAGTTTAAAATTCAGTCTCTAAATTATACTGATCATATTTAAGTACTATATGTAATTGCAGCTATAGAAAATTTCCAGCATCCCAAAATTATCTATGGTGGTATTGATACCTAACTGTGGAAAGGAGTTACTTCCTCTGGAAGGAACGAAAGTTTAGAGGAAAGAACACTTTAAAAGAAAGAAGTTTTGAAAACTTATTCAGTAATTTTCTACAATAAATTTAACTCTTTTTGTGGTATAAGTGGACTCGTGTCATTTGAAAATATATAAATAGTAATATCTACTAGGACTTAAATCTGACACAATGGGCCTTGAACGGAGAGAAAAAAAAGGCAAAGAAGGAGACTAAATATGTTTTGCTACCTATTTTTAATGTTTTATGTTTATTTCAACTCTAAGTATATTCAAGGTCTGAATTATATGCTATACTTTGAATTATATTCAAATACTTTTGACTATTTAATATAGATCGTTTACACTGAACAAGAAAACTCTATGATCTTGAATCTAGTTTTGTTAATTTTATTAATAGGAAAGGAGTTAACAATGATATGAAATTACACAGCCTGTGAACGTAAATAAGGAAGATTCAGACAGAAGACAGAGAATGTGTCTGCCTAGGCAGACACCCTCTCTAGAGGGTGAGTAGAATGGCAGGCTACAGATGGTCCAGCCTGCATCCCATGCAGATGTGAACCTATGCACTTGGCTGGTAGAGTTTTCATTCTCCCAGGACCAGTGTTCAAGGCTTACTGTGTGTTTGGGGGATGCATACAACTCATCCAGGGTGGGGCATATAATATTCTTATTCTCATCGCTCCCAAGCTGCCAAATCTAAGAAGGTTTCACAAAGTGTTGCCAAAGAAGTTTTAGTGTTTGAGTCTTGTCTAGATTACCCAATAGAGTTGAAAAGAATGTTACTTTTTTAACTAAAAAACAAGTCAAATTTAAGGGAAAAAAGTAAATTTGAGGCAAACACCAGCAACATTAGTAGTATATAAAGCTACATTGAAAAATGTTATCAGTTGCTTTACAAGTTGTCATATTTTCTTCAAATTGTCTAACTCAATTTTTAAGATATTTTTTAAATCACTGAAATAAAAATGACTTGCTCATAGAAGTAAATATTAAAATCCATGTTATTCATAGTAAATGATGCTTATTTTTCAATAAGCTGAAACTTTATATATTCCCTAATTCTTTCCGTTGCAGAATTGCTTAGATTTAGACCACTACTAAATCCAAATTTAGAGTTCTCATTTTAATTTTTCCTACCAAAATAAATTATAAAGAATACAATCCAAACATTCTGTTGCATGGTATCACAGATAAAATAGTCTGTGATATGTTTTGTTGTAGTTTTTTTGAATTGTTGAGTTATTTGTATTCACTACTTAAAACATATATTATACCATATAAATATTATTAGAAAAAATGCAATAAAGGGGAAAGATGGTACAACAGGAATGGCGCTTGCCTGGCATGTTGGCTTAACTGGCTTCTGTCCCTGGCACCACTTATGGACCTCTGAGCCCATCAGGAGTGATGCCTGAGTGAGTGCAGAGCCAGGAGTTAGCCCAGAGATCTGCTGGGTATGACCCCAATCCCCCTTTACAAAATAAAAGAAAACTTGCAAGAGAACATGAATACCATTCAGTGATCACCTATCTGCTTTTCCTAAAAACCTGAGAATGATACCCAAATTTGTCAGAATAATATTGATGCTAGAATATCTTACCCTTTAGTTCCTATTCACTAGTTCTATCAAAGATACATAAAAACACTGCTGAAATATTTACTTTAATGAAAACGGTAGAGAAGATATAGCATGACAGCTACAAATACCCCTCAAATTTGAACTATAGAGCACAGGTCAGGTGATTTTTTTTTTTTTTTTGCTTTTTGGGTCACACCCAGCGATGCTCAGGGGTTATTCCTGGCTCTGCACTCAGGAATCACGCCTGGCAGTGCTCAGGGGACCATATGGGATGCCGGGGATCGAACCCAGGCCGGCATAGGCCGGCCCCGTGCAAGGCAAATGCCCTACCCGCTGGGCTATCGCTCCGGCCCGGCAGGTGATATTTTTTTACGTGAAATTAATCCTTTGCAGAAAACAGTCCTTTGAAAAGTAAAAATTGAAGATTGGTGATATTTTTCTTACTTCAGTGATACAATGAGGATAGTTTTTCTCCCAATTATGTCTCAGCAAATCCTTTGCTCACTTTTCCAAATGGTGTGCCAGCCCATTTTATTCTCTCAAGGTCAAGTGGTGTTTCTGAACCTGCACTACCCATCTTTCATATCCTGTGCCGGCTGCCATCAAAGACGCACACCCCAGGCCAAACCATATAATAAAGGTTTCCAGCAGTGACAGCGGGCTTTTTGGCTAGTTCTAACTAGACAGCTGGCTGATGGCTCACTTTCCCTGCAGGTCTGTCAGACAGACCTGAAGTTTAAGAAGTTTTGGAAGCATGTGTCTTAGGTTGATTATAATTTTCTAAGAATTCAGAGGAGTTTTACAAACACAAAATGTACACTAATCTGAATAAAATATGTTGGGGTATATATGTGCACACAATTTCACAATTTTATGTAGAACAAACAAAACATTGAATAAAGACATATATATATGTCTTTATTCAAAACATTGAATAAAGACATGTATATATGTCTTTATTCAATGTTTTTTATATATATATATATATATATATATATATATATTCTGTCCCTCAAACATATTTGAACATCTTTTGTATACAAGTGCTAGGTCAGTGTATATTTATAAATGGTGAAAACAGTATTTTAGGAGCTTACAATATGACAAGCAAATTTTGGACTTAAAGGTTGCCTACTGTAATTTAATTTTGTTTCTAAATAAGATAAAATTAGTTTATTATTATAAGATAATGTTTTGTTTCTAAACAAGATAAAATTTAAGCCGAATTGACAAATTTAGATGCATCTAGTCAGAATAATGTATAAACTTTCCACTAGAGTGCTTTCTATTATTTATTTATTTATTGTTTATTTATTTATTTATCTATTTATTTTTATTTATTTATTTATTATTTATTATTATTTATTTATTATTTGTTGGAAACATCTAAATTATAAAACTAAGATTTCTACAATTCACAAATACAGGTTGATTTTCTTTTTATTTTCAAACCAAAGCAATGAGATTTTGTGCTGCTTATTAATTTTATATTTATCTATATTCCTCATGATTTGAGACATAGTTTAGATTAGTAATAGTTAAATATGTTGTTTTATTCCTTAGTTTGTTTATTTGTGGACCACACCCTCCTATCTCAGGGACTATTCCAAACTCCTGGCATGCTCAGGGGGACCACGTAGCACGGAGGCTCGAATTTGAACTCCTACGTGTAAAGCACATGCCTAATCATTGAAATATTTCTCTAACCGTGAAGAAATTGTTTTAAAATATTTGTTATCAGCCACTCAGACTTAGAAAGCCATTTTGTCCTTTAGTTGAGCTTTTATACTGAATCATTTCCAAATTAGTTCTCAAGAAAAGATTAATAAAATGGAAATGAAATTAAAAATAATAAACAAACCCTAAAATAAGATACTAAATTAGATTATTCAGTTAAATTAAGCTTTAATTTTAAAATGATGCAACATAGTGCCATTTATTTGGTAAAAACAACCTTAATTTCACCTTGCTATATTATACCAATCTCCTCTCATTTTCTATAAAGCAACTCTCCTTGCTTGATCACTTGATCACTTGAATCCCGTTATTCATCGATTTTCTCAAGTGGGCGCCAGTAATATTTCCATTGGACATCAATGCATTTTTTGTGTTCCCTTTCCTTATTATATATGAAATATTTGATATAAAAGAGACTGGATCTTCTGCAGTTGAATATGTGTTCAGCTCATTGAGCTCTCTCTTCCTCGAGGTTATGTTTCTAATATCATGAAATAAGGGAAGAAAAAAGACTTCATATTTTTCCTTTTTAATAAACTCATATTCATAGTCACATGAGGATATATACATGACCTCTCTTAAATTACATTTGCTAGTACCAGAGGGGTCAAAGCATTTTGGGCTCAAAAAAGAATTTTAAAGATTCTTTTTGTGTTCAGAGATAGTTTAAGGGTTAGGTGCTTTTCCTGCACATGGTGTAAGCCCAGAGCACAACCAGGTATGACACCCATCCCAACCCCACAACAAAAAGAAGAGTCTTAAAGATTACTAGAAAGTCTCCAGTTTTGTTTTGTTTTTCTATTTTTGCCCTAAAATTAGGTTCGCTAACTTATTATCAAGTAGCTTGCCTAAGACCACACAAGTATCAACAAAGGAGATTCCAAAATGATAGCTTCATAATCCTCATACCACAAATTTCAAAGTGATTTACATTAAAATAGATTTCTGGAGCTAGTATTTAGTGAAAACTCACTGTACCTTTGATTCTTCTTCTAATTATTTAACCCACCTTTGTCCTCTCACTCAGCTACGTTTTTTATTCCTTCTATTTTCTGTCCTTGGAATTACTCCTTATGAAATGATCACTTAAATCATTCCTTATGAATTATTTCCTAGTGAATCAGTTACTCCTAGGGTATACAAAATAAATTTCTTGTGGTATTTATTTTCTCTAAGTAACCAGAAACCTTGCTTATACTTTACTGTTTATATAACATACCACACAAAAGTAATTTATATTCTTGTGGTAGTTTACTCTTAAAAAGAAAGATTTTGGAGAGAGAGAGAGAGAGAGAGAGAGAGAGAGAGAGAGAGATGCTAATTCACCGCGTCTCAAGGAGCTTTGCAGTCCTTGTGGTCCTTAATAAATAGGCGTCCAGTTGAATACAATTTTACCAATTAGAGGATATAGCTGGATAAGAAACAAATTGGTTATCACTCAACATTTCATTTATCTGTTTGCCACATTCTAAGTTTTTGAATTTTTTCGTATGATTTACAGGACCACAATGATAAGCTACAGCAAATAAAAACTGAACTTCTTTAGTCATATTCAATCAAGTTGTATGTAGATCATGCATACCCAGAAATAAAGTATCTCTTATTTTCCTATTTCATATCACCTGTAACAGAGTTACATGCTTGGAATATCACACCTCACTCAACTGAGAGAGGGAATCCGGAGTTCCGACCTCAGTCGCTATTCTAAAATCAAGGACGCTGTCTCATCTGCCAGAACATCGAAAATCAGATGGGCTGGTCATTTAATGTGGTCTGGAGACAACCGTTGGACTAGAGCCGTTACCGATTGGATCCCACGGGAGGCCAAAAGATTGTGTGGCCGCCCACCTGCATGATGGTCCTAAACAAACAGTTTGAAGCTCTTAAAATCCACAAAACAGACCAGATGCCATTGGGCTACACTGGCACGTGATAGGGTCAAATGGAAACATTACTGGCTCCTGCTAGAGCAAATCAATGAATAACGAGATATCAAGTGATCAAGTAACAGAGTTGCATTCAAAAAAGCCTTTGTATTCATGCTTATGTTAATACAAGCACTAAAGCTTAAAAACAAGTTAATTAGAAAACTTTGCGCTCAAAGTATCAGAATAACAGCACATGTCCTAAAATTATGAATTAGCATGCATATTTGTTTTGGTCTGCCCTGAGTAACTGGAAGGAAAATTTTAAAATAACCTCCAATTTAGTTTCTTCCATCTGTTGTCTTAATATTGTATAGGTACATACTATACACCAAAATTGACTATAATATTAGAATATGTGTGACAGAGATAAGTTTTGTATTGTCTCTATGAAATATTGACTAATTTACACCAGCCTTTCTCTAAGCTAAATCTTCTATTATCATCATTGATATTTATTTCTCCTATGAAATAGTAAATTTAGAAACTCATATTCCACTTAAATTATTGCAAGTAAAAGTAATGTAAGCAGTTTTATTCTAACACAATAGCCTTTCTTTTGAACACTGAACAGTTGAAATATTTCCTTTCTTCAACATTCTAGAACAGTCAACTTTATGGTTGGGTTTATGGGCATAGTAGAGCCTAGAAGCTGTTTCAGCATATACACTACCACCTCCTCATGCATCAGTGTCAAAGATACATCACCTCAACTATGAGACTAATATTTGTTAAAAAAATTATGTAATCAACATGATCAAAATCATTGCTTAGTTATTCAGTGTCAGATTATGTGGGAAAATATTATCTAAGAGATATTATTTTGTCAATATCTTATCCATCTCAGATAATGACCAGAAAAACAAGAATACACAAACTGTCTTTTGATTAGCTATAGCTATTGAAATATATATTACCATAGACGAATATATTTTCAGTGTCTATCTACTACTTAATAATGTTTTCATCCCTATCTGTGAGTATATCTATAGATTCAATTTTTCCTATATGGTCTACTCAATTTGTCTAACTTTTGCAATGTAAGATGAGATGGTTGTTACTTGAAGTAAAATAACAATACTAGTGCTCATTATTGAAGCATAAGTTAAATATTTATGCATGGGACTCATACAAACCATCTTTGTCATAATACTCCATGAAATAGCAAAAGAAACTTCAGATTTAACCAACCTTTGGCTAGTATGAAAACGAATTATTCTATGCATGATTCCTCCATTTTAGTCTGTTCTAATTTCAAACATATTTAGATATGTTTAAATACCTACATAAATTATTAAATACATTATTTATTATTATATAAATTATTTAAATAAATTATTAAATAAGTAAATTATTACCCATTAGTATGTCACAAGCTATTTTTATGATATGAAACTTAAATGCAAGGTTCATGCTCTGATTGCAACATTTATTATAAAAATGTCCTGGTTATAATATATTTAGGTCATTCATAAAATGCAAGATTCTTTAAGGTAAACATTATTTAAAGATTTATTTAAAACTTACTAAGAAGAAGTAATTCAGTCACTAGTATCATATTTTTAAACTCATGAATCTTTCATGTATAGATTGAGGTATAAGATGAAACTTAATATCAAATGGTTCCTGAAAAATGCTAATGTTATATTTGGCTTCTTTCTTGTATAGATTGAGGTATAAGATAGAAGCTTAATATCAAATGGTTCATGAACATTACTAACTTTATATTTGTAGCATATGTAATTTTTTTTCTTTAAAAGTTATCTTTAACATCCTACTATTCCTTACAGATGCAAGACTATAAGACAGATAAATAATTCCCCAAGTAGAAAATGAATTTTATTAATTCAAAATTTAGAAGAAGCTGAACAATAATTTGTCATAAACATTTTCCCTGGAGGTTAATTATAGGACAGTAATACCTGCATCTAAAGATTTTGTGGTAATGCAAGGATGAGTTTGATTATGTGTGGAATAACTCTTTGAATTGCTTAGTGAATAAAGCTATAATAATGTGCAGCAATATTGTTAGTATCTATTGCCATGAGATTGTTAACTTGTGTTTATATAATGTGTTTCTTAGATTAATTGGAAATGCTCCATTTAAAATCAGAGCAGTCTCTAGAGAATGTTGTTAAAATGTTTTATTCATTAAAAATAATTCAAAACCAGTTAACTGACCAATGAAAAAATGTAATGATATAGAAAGTCTTTTCTAAACACTTAATTTGGGCTGCCATGCATATCTCTATAAGGATTTTAGAATTAACACTCAGGGTAGTATACTCCATGTTAGGTGACACAAGCAGAAATTAACAGACTTTATTTGATAATAAGAATTGTTCCAATGCTTGAAATGACCCATCAGCTCTTTTCAATGTATAGTATAGGAACAAGCAAATAGCTTGCTTGAGATAAATCTCAAAAGGGAACACTAACTTTATATTTTAATTGTATGTTTATAACTTTTCATGGTTATTAAATAATGTACATGCAATTCATTGGGATTCTAAGAATGTCTTTAACTTCTCATTGATGATATAATAATTATTATTACTATTAGTATTAATAGAGCTCCACCCAGCAGAAAAGCTTATCACATGCCTGGTTCGCATGGCTGCTCATCAAATAAATTCTCGAGATCAGAGGTGACTACAAGAATATCCCACCAGCACGGCAGAGCCTGGCAAGCTACCTGCATCATATTTGATATGCCAAATACCAGTAACAATTATAGACCTCATTACCATGACGTGATGGAATGGTTTTAGGCTCTTTATGTTCCTGGGGTGACCAAATGTCATTGAGCTACTCTAGCATGTGACAGGACGTATGGAGATGTTACTGGTGCCCGCTCAAGCAAATAGATGATCAACTGGAAGACAAGTGATACAAGTGATTATAACTGTTTTTTTCAGTAACTTCAGGTAATATATTAGCATGCAATGTCTGCACTTTTTTAAAGTCTAACAATTCTATTGCATCCTGCAGTGTACCAAAAAATACTTCTTTCAGATAGTCATTAGTCTTTTCCAGGAGGCTTACCTTTTAAGTTAATTCTTAGAAATTTCCTTTGATCAAAGAGGGCTCTCACACAAAATTGCATATGTTTTTGTAAGTACAGTCACTACACAATGACTTGTTGCTGAAAAGTTACAGAGGTTTCATTCATTTATTCTAACTAAAGTCATCTAAATAAAAGGGACATTCCAGAATCCTGGTGTAATGGGCCAAGTTTCTCATAGAAGCTGTATAATTCTACTTGCAAATTCTTCACCTGGGAGTATCACAAAGTATCCCTCTCTACCAATAAACCTCATCTCAGTGTCTGTTTACTACTTGATCTCGAGTTGGACACTGAATCTCAACATTAAGCATAAGAAAACAGGATCAGAAATAATGAAAAACATCATATAGATCATTTCATTTCCATGATATTTTCACAACTTTATGCACTCTGTGAAATAAATACTTTAATAGTAGAAAGGGAAAGATTTTTTTAAATAAAAATACATATAATCTCTAAAGTAGTGATTTACTCTGTTCTTAAGTTTTTATGATGCAACAAATTTTAATTCATCTATGTGCTGTTTCATTAATTTATAATGTGTAAAAAACTATTAGGAGCAGAGAGCTAGAAAGCAGTGAAATTTGCAGTTTGGAATTATGTGAAGAAAAATAATTCTGTGAAGGAGCAAATTCTATCTTAAAGATGTATCGGTTGACTTATTAGCTTTATGACACTAAGTGAAAATGACCGAATTTTGGTTAACAAGATTTTAACATTTTGTCTGTCTTCATATTTATATGTAGTGAAAAATATTTGTCATTCTGTGAATATGACATTAGAGAAATGACTGAAGTAGTCATTTTCCTACAATCACTTGTATCACTTGTCTTCCTGTTGTTCATTGATTTGCTTGAGTGGGCACCAGTAACATCTGCATATGTCCTGTTGCAAGCAAGTGTAGCCCAAGAGCATCTGTTTGCTCCAGGAACAGAAAGAGCCTCAAACCATTCCTTCAGGACATGCGAATGAGGTCCATAATTGTTACTGTTTTTTTGGCATATCAAATAAAACATGGGTAGCTTGCCAGTCTCTACCATGTAGTTGGTATAATCTCAGTAGAAGGTGCTCATCTCGAGCATTTACTGATGAGACGCAATGGGGAAAGATCAGGTTTTCTCTTGGGTAGAGCTCTGAGGAGCTGTGGTGTCTGGATGTGGAGAATGACTGACCTATTCGTGTGGGGGGGGTTCCTCTGGCTTCTTGCTAGGCTCACTGGGATAATGGGCCACGGCCAGAACCTGCCTAGAACTGTACAGTGTATAAATATTAAAGATCCTGGGAAGGACCTGATCCTAATATCCAGTACTATCTAAGACAGTCACATGGCTGTGAAATGGCCATGCTCGATGGAGCTGTGGGTCTGGTGTGACTCTCTTCTGGGTTGGAGGTGGAGGTGGAGGAAGGGGAGGAGCGGCCCAAACCCTGCTCCAAGTCCGGCCAGTGTGGCCCCTCCCGTGTTATGTGAGTGAACCTTTGGAGCTATGTTGGACTCGGCCAGGGGCTGGCCAAGCCTTTTACCGCCACCTGAGCTCCATGAGTTGCTTCCCATGTGGGACTGAGAGGCACAGCTGTGGGTCGTATTTCCTACAATATTTCCTAACAAAAGATACATATAACAACCTGTTAAAGTATGTATTGTAATCCACAATGTGGAAGGGAAGGAAAAGAGAAAGAGAGAGAGAGGAGAAAGAGGAAAGAGATAAAGAACATGCCATAGAGGCAGGCTAGTGGAAGAGGGGGAGGAAATCAGGGACATTGGTGGTGGGAAATGGGCACTGGTGGAGGGATGGGTGCTGGAACACTGTATGATCAAAACCCAAATATGAACATCTCATGAACATCTTTGTAATAGTATATCTCACAGTGGTATAATAAAATATTTTTAAAAAATTTCCTACAATATGACTTTCAAAAAGTCATATTTCCTACAACATGACTTTTTAAAAGCCAAGGAACTGAAACATACCTAGCATTTTATTTCATGTAGATATTTTTGTAACAATGTATTTTACCACTGAGTCCTGCCCTTGCCTTTGGCCTGGTCATAACTCATTGATAGAATACCTGCCATAAAAGTCAGAATCTGATGAGGCTGCAATTTAAATCCCCGATATTACCTTGTATACCAGTTGCAATGCGAGTGGCCCTGTGTTTAGATATCAGGTGCCACAGTAAAGTGTTCAGGCTCTAGGGCACCACAAACAAGTGTATTTGAATACGAAACTGAGTTTATTTAGCCCAAGTCATCATGGAAATATGGAAAAAAAGGAAAAGGGAAAAAGTTGTCATCTTCTGTTAAGTAGTGATTAAATTATATGAAAAACTATTCCAGGGGCCTGAGGAGTAGTACCACAGGTAGGGCACTTTCCCTTACATTCAGCTCACCCAGTTTTATCCAAATACCCCATTATCCCATTCTCACCAGGAGTGATCTGTCAGTGTAGAGCCAAGAGTGATCTCTAAGTTGGGGTCGGAGTGATAGTCCAGCGGGTAGGGCGCTTGCTTTGCACGCGGCCGGCTCATGCCGGCCTGGGTTCGATCCCTGGCATCCCATATGGTCCCCCAAGCACTGCCAGGAGGAATTCCTGAGTGCAGAGCCAGGAGAAACCCATGAGCATTGCCGGGTGTGACCCCCAAAAAAAAAAAAAAAAAAGGGGTGATCTCTAAGTATAGATTGTGTGATCTAAAAATAAACAGGTATGTGTGTATACATTTTTGTGTACACACACACACATATCCATAGTCAGGATAATGTAGATTTTTTTGCTTTTTATTTATTTATTTGTTTGTTTGTTTATTCATTCATTCGTTCATTCTTCATTCATTCATTTATTTATTTATTTTACTTTATTTTAAATTTATTTTTTATTTTTTATCATAACACCATGAGATAGATATTTACAAAGCTATTCATGGTTGGGTTTCAGTCATACAATGTTGCAGCACCAATCCTTCAACCAGTGCACCTTTCCTACCACCAATGTGGTAGGAAATACTACCACCAATCCTACCACCAGATTCCTTCCCTTCTATAGGCAGGAATATAGTAAAAATGACTGAAATAATCATTTTATTATTGATTAAAATAATCAATAATATTCAATCACTATTGATTGTTGACAATAATCAATTATGTTAATATGAATAATTAATAATCAATAATAATTGATTCTTATTATTCAGTTTATAATTGAATAATATAAATTGTTCCTCCTCCCCAGCCTGCTTCTATAGGCAGGCACTATCTCTCTCTCTCCTCTCTCTCTCTCTCTCTCTCTCTCTCTCTCTCTCTCTCTCTCTCTCTCTCTCTCCCTTCTCTTACTTATTGTGGCTTGCTATACATACATATAGGGGTTATCATGTATATCCCTTTGCCTACATTCAATGCTCAGTTCTAGTCCGGCATTCCTGTTTCCAATAATTAGAACACTGGCATTTATTTATATCACACAGATGAATGCAGTCATTCTTTTTTTTTCGTTTTTGGGTCACACACAGCGATGCTGAGAGGTTACTCCTGGCTTTTCACTCAGGAATTACTCCTGGCAATGCTTGAGGGATCATATGAGATGCCGAGGCTCGAACCCAGGTCAGGCTTACAAGGCAAATGCTCTACCCACTGTACTATTGCTTAGGCCCAGTCATTCTATCACTATCACTATCTTCCCGTTCATCATCTATTTGCTAGAGCGGGCACCAGTTATATCTCCATATGTCCTGTATCATGCTAGTAGAACCCAAAGGCATCCGCTTGCTCCAGGAACATAAAGAGCCTCAAATCATTATATTAGGTCATGGGAATGACCTAATATAAATGTTACTGGTATTTGGCATATCAAATACGACACAAGCAGCTTGCCAGGCTTGCAGTGCGGGTGGCTTACTCTTGTAGTCACCTCTGAATAAAGCATTTATTGATGAACCACGCGGCCACTAGCGGCTGCGCAAGCCAGGCTGTGATATTCTGATCTGCTAGGTGGAGTTGTGACGAGAGGGAAGTCCGGATGTGGAAGATGGCGGCCCCCATGGATTCGGGGTCGTCTGGCTTGTTGTGAGGCTCTGCTGGGGTGGCAGGCCAAGGCTAGAACCCGCCATGCCTCCCAGGTGCCTCATGAGCAGCTGGGCACAGGGAGAGCAAGGAGCAGCTCTTGCCCCATTTCTGAGAGTCTCTGGTTCAGCATACCTGGGCTGAATTGAAAAAAAAAAACTGCTGCAGGGTGGGTGTCGATAATCCGGGCTGTGATAATCTGGTCTGCTGGGTAGAGTTGTGACGAGAGGGAAGTCCGGATGTGGAAGATAGCAGCCCCCATGGAGTCGAGGGGGTTGCCTGGCCATTCTATATCTGTTCTTTTTCTTCTGACTGATTTCACTCAGCAAGATCATCTCCATGTCCATTCATTTGTAGACATATTTCATGACTTCATTTTCCCTGACAGCTGCATAGTATTCCAATGTGTAGACGCACCTTTGTTCCTTTATCCAGACTTCTGATTTCAGGCACTCAGTTTGTAAAAATGTAGATTTTTTAAAAAATTCTATCATAAGTGAAGGTGTTACAAAGTAACACCTTAATAAATGCTTTATTTGGAGGTGTTTAAAAGAGTTTGCCTCCCCACTCGGCAAGCCTGGCAAGCTTCTCATGTTGTATTTGATATGCCAAATTCCAGTAACAATTACATTAGGTCATTCCCATGACCTAATCTAATGGTTTGAGGCTCTTTATGTTCCTGTAGCAAAGCTGATGCCCCTGGCTCTACTGGCATGAGACAGGACATATGGAGATATTACTGGTGCCCGCTCTAGCAAATAGATGATCAATGGGAAGATCGTGATCGTGATCGTTACAAAGTAATCACTATTTCTAAATCAACGTATCACTGTATCACTGTCTTCCCGTTGTTCATCGATTTGCCTGCGGGCCCCAATAACATCTCCATATGTCCTGTCTCATGCAAGTAGAGCCCAAGGGCATCTGCTTGCTCCAGGAACATAAAGAGCCACAATCCATTCCCGAATGAGGTCTATAAATGTTACTGGTATTTGGCATATCAAATACAACACGGGTAGCTTGCCAGGCTCTGCCGTGCAGGTACCATACTCTTGCAGTCATCTCTAAGTCCAGCATTTAATGATGAACCGCGCGGCCGCTTGCGGCCAGACTGTGATAGGCTGGTCTGCTGGGTGGAGTTCTGAGGAGAGAAAAGTCCGGATGTGGAAAATGGAGGCCCTCATGGAGTGGGGGCCCGTCTGGCTTGTTGCAAGGCTCTGCTGGGCTGGCGGGCCAGGGCTAGAACCCGCCATCTCTCTTGGGCTCCTTGTGATCGGCTGGGCACAGGGAGAGCAAGTAGCAGCTCTGCCCCATGTCTGTCTCTCTCAAAATAGACTCACCTAATAAATTCAGAGACAAACTCCCTATAGTTTGAAGGTAAGATAATTATTCTCCTATATGTTCTAATAATATCTCTCTTACACTATATATATATGAGATTACTATTATTTACTATGAAGTTTCTATCATAAGATTTGTATCCCTGAGTAAAACCTAAAAGTGCTCCCTATCCTTGTTTATATTATTTTATTAAAAAATGGGGGGCTGGAGTGACGGTCCAGTGTGTACGGTGTTTGCCTTGCATGTAGCCAACCTGGGTTTTATCCCGGCATCCCAAATGGTTCCCCACACAGGGCAAAGAGTAATTCCTGAGTGCAGAGCCAGGAGTAAGCCCTGAGCATCACTGGGTGTGACCCCCAAAAAAAAAAAGTCATTATAGGTCCTGAGAGAGTATACAGCAGGTAAGTCTCTTCCCTTTCAAGTAGTTGACCAGAATTTGATCCCAGCATCCAATATAGTTCCCCAATCCCACCAGAAGTTATCCCTCTTCACAGAGTCTGGCATAAGCCTTGGTTGTTCCCTCAAAACAAAATTACAATAAAAATGTCATTCTTGTTTATACAAGTTATTTTAAGTAATATTTGTTGGGCTCACCAGTGTCCCAAACAGATATTTTGGTTCAGCAGGGTCCCCAGCTACATTTGGAGTCGATGACCTTCCCTCCAACCCTAACCAATGAACAGAAGAACAAGTCCCCAGACTCTTGATAGTTTGAAGCTCTCTCCTTTTAACTCTCCTCCCCTCACTCACTCCCTCACCCTAACATGTCTGCCAGTTACATACTTCACAAAAGGTTGGGATATGGGAGTTAGAAAAGGTTATGGACTTTGATCTTGAAACAATGAGAAGGAGTAAAAGGCCTCTCCTTTCCCAGCAAACCACAGTAGAGCTCTTCCCTGAGATGTATCCTGCCCTGGGGCTATTGACCTGCTCAAGATAAAGGCAGAATCCCTTTGTGTTGTTTTTCTCTTTTATTTTCCTTTGCTGGTAAACAATCATCTTAATAAGATTTCTAGTCATTTTATGTAAGCACAGTTTGAGATACAAACATTTATCTACACCCAGAATCGTCTTAAACAGAGTCTATTCCTGGAGACATCTCTCTATTCCAGACTACAGTACCAGGTTGGACTTTTTTTCCTAACCCCAACTGGGTCCTAAATCCATTGCTTATCATTGGGTCATAAAAGAGTTTGTTCCATGACCATGCTCATAGCTTATTATACTGTGTATGGCACTTAGTCTGTCCCATGTCGAGGCCAGGGTAGCTTTCTTACAGCTTGCTCTGGGTCCATGAAGTTCTGCAATGGGACCCTCCTTTTTGGGGTATAAGGAACTAAGGACAACTGATGTTTTTAAGTTAGGAAATATGATGAATCACTATCACTATCTTTCCGTTCATCATCTATTGTGTCGAGTGGGCACCAGTAATATCTCCATAAGTCCTGTCTCATGTTAATGCAGGGAGAATGGTGGAGTCGAAGAGATGTGCCCGGAGCCAGAGGTTCTTTGTTCTTTTAGCTATTTCTTCGATGCCTTTGAAGGCATTCCATGCCGCTCAGAGACCTGGGCCCTACGAAAGCAGGATGAGAATGCTGTTCGGGTCTCCCAGAGAGGCATTGAAAGACTATGCTTGGAATATCACGCTCACTCAAGTGAGTGAAGGAATCCGGAGTTCTGACCTCCGTCGCTATTCCAGAATCAGGGATGCTGTCTCATTTGCCAAGGCTTCGAAAATCAGATGGGCTGGACATGTAATGCGATTTGGAGACAACCGCTGGACTAGAGCCATTACCAACTGGATCCCACGGGATGTCAAAAGATCACGTGGCCGCCCACCTACAAGATGGTCAGACTTCCTTGTTAAGACCCTGAAGGAACGGTTTGAGGCTCTTCATATTTCTGAATCAACCAGATGCCATTGGACTACATTGGCACGTGATAGGGTCCAATGGAAATGTTACTGGCGCCCGCTCGAGCATATCGATGAATAACGGGATCAAATCCTGTCTCATGCTTGTAGAGCCCAAGGGCATCTGCTTGCTCCAGGAACATGAAGAGCCTCAAACCATTATATTAGGTCTTGGGAATGACCTAATATAATTGTTACTGGTATTTGGCATATCAAATACACCAGGGCAGCTTGCCAGGCTTGCAGTGGGAAATATGATGAATGCCCCGGAGTAAATATTTGAGAGTTAATTAGTCCTAGATGACAAATGCATACCTTAGCTGTCTTCCTGTGTCTACACAGAAGTACCATTGCTCCAACACAAGAGCATTCAGAGGGCACACAGGAAAGAGAAAAGCAACATTTTAACAAGCCACTGCACCTGCCTAAGAAATTGACACCTACTGAGTAGGAGCCGGAGGGAGGGTATAAAAAAGGTAATTCAGCAATATTGATATTTATGATCATAATGTACACAGATACTTTACCTCACAACCCCCAAAGTGCCAAAGATTCTCCAAACCATCCTCCTGTTTTACCTCCTGTCTGCGCTCCCACTCTAGTTTGATGCTCTTAATTTGTGTCTAGTACTCAGAGTTTTTGGGTGATAATATCAAGTGACAACAATCACTAGATTATATATTTGTATATACTTCTCCAAATGATTAGACATTACACCCAAACTTTCTTAGAGGTAAAAATTATGAAAAAAATAAACAGAAATGTAATTAAGTATCTTGGCTAAAAACTACTTGATTTTCCTATGCATTTTTTGTAAAAATACAATATATGGCAAAAAATAAATAACAATATAAGATGAAAAATGCTATAAATTTTAAAAACCCACAAACTTGAAAGATGTGATATGCCACTTCAGCTATAAATACCAGTTTCATCAACGTGTGAAAAAATCAGGGATTAAATATTCAAGTAATCCTATTTGTTATTTCATTCCAATTCCAGCCCAAATCAATTATTGTAACAGAAGTCAAGATCCATAATGAGAATGCAGAAGTAGCGCATTCACTTTAGAAACATGAACTAATCATTACTTGAATCTGGGCCAAAGCAGCACTAGATATTAACTTTTTTTCTACTATTACTTAGTTAAACATAAGAAATGTTTAAAAATACATGCTTATCCCCCTCCCCACTGTAACCCCCCAAATCCACAAGAATTAAGTGACTCTGACCCATTCATTCAAATCCAAGTCAAGGGGAGGGATCTGTTAGAACCTCTCCGATCATTGACGCCTAGAATTCTTAAAAGCACATCAGTGCTACGAACTTTGGATTTGTCCCATGTTACTCAGACCTTGGGCTTCCTTGGACATGCATATTAGTGCTGTAAAGACTATTTTTTAAGTGAGTTCAGTTCATAATTATACAAATCAAGGGGCTGGAGCGATAGCCCAGCAGGTAGGGCGTTTGCCTTGCACTCGGCCATCCTGTGCCGGCCTGGGTTCGATTCCCGGCATCCCATATGGTCCTCCAAGCACCGCCAGGAGTAATTCCTGAGTGCAGAGCCAGGAGTAGCCCCTGAGCATTGCCGGGTGTGACCCCAAAAAGGGAAAAAAAACTTAAAAAAAATAAAAAAAAAATTATACAAATCATATCTCTACAGGTCTAATACTTGCTAAGAGTCTTTCCCCCAGTGAATGAAAGACACATATCATTACTTTTTTTTTTTTGGTCTTTGGATGTGATTCTTATTCAACTGGACTATCAGTTCAAAACAAGGGTCAGAGGTGGAATCTACCACAAAAGTGTGGGAGTCAGAGGTTAGGTAAGACAGAGAAGGGAACAGTGTGCTAATAATTGTCAAAAGTGATAATACCAGCCTAGAACTACAGGAAAATGGTACACATTATAACCTCTAAATGTATGTATTGTAATTCAGTGTGTAAGAGAAGGAAGAGAGAGAGAGAGAGAGACCTGCCACAGGGGCAGATTAGGGGAGGGAGAGGGAATTGGGGACATGGTGGTGGGAATTGGGCACTGATGGGTACTGGAACTCTGTATGACTGAAACTCAAACATGAACTTGTTTGCAATTGTTTATCTCACTGTGGTATAATAAAATATTAAAAAAAATACATGCTTATCTCTACTTCCTGACACAAGTGCCTGAGACAGATACAGAAAGAGAAATAAATGACTCTAGTTGAGGAATATAGTTGTTAATGACTAGTTACTAAGCATGTTTAGTCATAGCTTATTGAAGAAGTCAATGTTTTTCATGTAATAACTTTCTCTGGAAATTTTACTGAGAAACTTCTCAATAAAGCTTGGTCAATATAAGAATAATGGCAGTACTTGTAATAGATATAAATGTAAAACTCATGCAGGCACAATGATTAGACTGCTTGTCCTTTTAGGGAATCATTAAAAGCACCACACTCTTAACAGCCACAAAATGATCTTCTTAGTATTGGGAGCTTTCTCACATGCTCAAACTCTGCTCAGAAGTGATGCTCTGAAAGCAATATCTGGTTATATGAAAATAACAAGCTCAGTGATTTAAACACCGAAAAGAGCATTTATTGCTGCACATTAAAATGCTACTATGTTTGGTTTCCTATTAGCACCGCCAAGAAGACAAATTTTCTAATTAGGGTCTGGACTGTATGAACTGCTACTGGTAGGAGGTAACTCATAGGTTGCAAAAATATAATATATATTTCAAAAATCACTGAATTTTTCTAAGAAAAGTTAAAAAAATATTGGTGAGGACAAGGACATAATGCTACACCTCTCTAGATACTGAAGATCAATTTGGTGTTAGGTTGATGGAAGTGGCGAACGTAATAACACAATGTAGTGGGGATGATATTACATATAGCTGTGATTTGAGGAAGGAGTTGGAGAGGAATCATATATTATTTTCACTCAATAGTAATGAATAAAAGGGGCCTCTACAAGGGTTTTTTTAGTTTTGAATCTTTGATCTTTATATATTATCTAAGTGTTTATAAAAATTAAAATAAATAAATTAAATTAAAAAAAAAAAGAGGCAAACAGCTCTGTAGTTTTCCAGCCTGGAACATATTTCCTATATTTGCTATCACTCCCAGCATTTGTGGTCTTTGAGTCTTTTTTGTGTGTGTGTTACATGATAACTAGAAGATGAGGGCAGAGATAACATTGCCCTGTGTTTTTTGCTTGTTTTTATCAGGCTGCTTAAGGGAATAGTCTTCCCAGTGGGCACATTTTCTGTGCAAGAAAATTACCTACATTTATTTCAGAAAGAGGAACAAAAAAGAGAAAGAAACACAATCACAGAGCCAGGTACCCACTCTCCTGAGAGAATTGTCGTTGTTTGTCATTCACCAGTTGTTGATCCAGGCAAATTTTGAGTCACTTCTCCACTTTCTGTTGTAGAAAATGCTTATATATGTCACCTTATGAATTATCAATGCTGTATACATACTTGAGATCATTTATTTGACTCGTTCTTCAAAAATCTATCAGTTCAGTCATGCGTGATGGCCAAAAATTTAAGATGAAGGGGTAAAAAAGAAAAAGGAATCAAAGGATAATAGACCTGCTTTGACTTTATAGTATATTCTCTTCTTCAATTCCCCTGCTGCAAGGCATGGAGGACCTATGTAATAATAGCTAAAAAGAAATCAATAATATCTGGTTATACACCAGTGCAATCTGCTTAGATTGTGTAGAGAATGGTTACCTTAGAGTGTTTCTAAATAGGCAGTGAAAAAAAGGAAACATCATATTGAAAAACTTAATTTAAATATAGTTAGTATGTAGTGACATAGTCATACAATTATATAATTATCTAAGTTTTGTAATTAGGTAATACATCATTATACATATGACTATACAATACTACATATGTATTGTGAATATATAATTATATAGTCATGCCAATGCTTAATAATATAATACTATATTATGAGTATATTTAAGTATTAAATTATGTAATTGTATACTACCATAAAGTCAGTTAAGATCAGTATTGAAATATTCAGAAAGAGTTGGGTAGTAGGTCAAGTTTAACAAAAATTGATATATAATCCTATTGAGGCTATAAATAGATAGGTATTAATAAAGTTACATGTTTGGGTTTGATAGATACCATGAATAAGTGAATTGAGAGACATTAGAGGGAAAATAGTCATTGAGAAAGACCATTAGAGAAACACAGAAACTATTAGGCAAAAACTACATTGTAATCAGGACATGCATGATAAAGGAACTTAGTATATAACAAATTGATTAAAAGTCATAGGAGATACTTTTATCAGATGAATGAAATAGTTGAAACACTAAGACATGATTTGATCACATTTTAAGGCATTTATTATCAAACAGAAAGAAAAAGTAAATAATCGAGCAGTAGCAAGGTAGAGCAACTAAGCTGCTGATGTAATTAGAAACAATTAAAAACAAAAGGTATATATAACTTGGTATAAGACTTTAGACTGAAATGAAGAAAGCAGAGAGATGATATCCAAGCCTGGCTTACTGAAAGCATGTTAATGGTAAAGGAAAGAAGAATACTGTAAAATTCAAACAAATTCCACTTTATTTTTTAAATTTTATTATATCACTGAGAGATAGACAATTACAAAGGTATTCATGATTAGGTTTCCATCATACAATGTTGCACCACCCATCCCCTCCACCAGTGCAATTTCCCACTACCAATGTCACCAGTTTCCACCCCCTCACCCCATCCACGCCTGCATCTATACAGGTACTTTTCTCCTCTCTCTCTCTCTCTCTCTCTCTCTCTCTCTCTCTCTCTCTCTCTCTCTCTGTGTGTTCCTCTCTCTCATGCATTTTGGTTTGCAATATATACATTGAGGGGGTTTTCATGCTTATCCCTTTATCTACTTTCAATAGTCACTCTACTTTAGCATTGCCATTTCCAACTATTATAGGCAAACTGATCTCTTCTCTATCTTACCTATTTCTGCCCCACACACACTTGTGGTAGCAACTAACTCTTTTTTTTAAGTATTTTATTATACCACCGTGAGATATACAAATAAAAAGATATACAATTAAAAAGTTCATTTTTGGGTTTTGGTCATACAGTGTTTCAACACCCGTCCCTCCACCAGTGCCCATCTCCATACAAATAAAAAAGATATACAATTAAAAAGTTCATGTTTGGGTTTTGGTCATACAGTGTTTCAGCACCCGTCCCTCCACCAGTGCCCATCTCCCAAGACCAACATCCCCGGTTCCCTCCCCCCTTCCCCAGCCCTGCTCCATGGCAGGTTCTTTATTTCTTTTCCTTTCTCTCTCTTTCTCTTTTCCTTCCCTTCCAGACTATGGATTACAGAACATACATTAAAAGGTTGTCATGTGAATCCTTTTGCCTCTATTTAATGCTCAGTTCTAGGTTGGCATTAGTACCCTCGACTATTATTAGCACCCTGTTCCATTTTCTGTCTTACCTAAACTCTGACTCCCACACGTTTGTGATAATTTCCACCTTTGTCAAGACCTCCCGATATATGCTTCACTTGACCTTGGATATTGGTATCATAATATGTACATATATATTTATGCCATGCAAATAAATGCAGTCATTCTGTATCTGTCTCTCTCCTTCTGGCTAATTTTGCTCAACATAATCTTCTCCATGTCCATCCATTTATAGGCAAATTTTATAACTTCATTTTTCCTAACAGCTGCATAGTATTCCATTGTGTAGATGTACCAAAGCTTCTTTATCCAGTCATCGATTTTCGGGCACTCTGGTTGCTTCCAGATTCTGGCTATTGTGAATAATGCTGCTATGAACATAAAACTAGGGACAGTGTTTCCGCTGCGTATTTTTGGTTTCCCAGAGTAGATTCCCAGGAGTGGTATGGCTGGGTCAAATGGGAGTTCAATTTCTAGTTACAGCCATCTACAAAAAGCCCACAGCAAGCATCATTCTAAATGGGGAAAAGTTGAAAGCCTTCCCCCTGAGATCAGGGACAAGACAAGGTTGCCCCCTCTCACCTCTTTTATTCAATATAGTACTGGAAGTACTTGCCATAGCAATCAGAGAAGAAAAGGACATCAAGGGCATCCAGATAGGCAAGGAAGAAGTCAAGCTATCATTATTTGCAGATGACATGATATTATACCTAGAGAACCCTAAACTCTCTACCAAAAACTCCTAGAAACAATAGACACATATAGTAGAGTGGCAGGATACAAAATCAACACCCAAAAGTCAGTGGCTTTCCTATATACAAATAACGAAAGAGAAGAAAAGGATATTAAGGAAACTATTCCATTCACAATTGTGCCACAGAAAATCAAATACCTAGGGATCAACTTACCCAAGTGTGTAAAGGACCTGTACAAAGAAAACTACAAGACACTGCTCCAAGAGATAAAAGAGGACACAAGGAAATGGAAACACATTCCCTGTTCATGGATGGGGAGAATCAACATTGTCAAAATGGTAATACTCCCTAGAGCTCTGTACAGATTCAATGCAGTCCCTATAAGGATACCGATGACATTCTTCAAAGAAATTGACCAAACGCTCCTGAAATTTGTATGGAACAATAAACCCCCAAGGATAGCTAAAGCAATCCTCGGGAAAAAGAAGATGGGAGGCATCACCTTTCCCAACTTCAAACTGTACTACAAGGCAGTAGTAATTAAAACAGCATGGTATTGGAATAAAAACAGACCTGTGGACCTATGGAATAGAATTGAGTATCCTGACACCCAACCTCAAACACATGATCATTTAATCTTTGATAAAGCTGCAATGAGTCTAAAATGGAGTAAGGAAAGTCTCTTCAACAAGTGGTGTTGGGAAAACTGGGCAGCAACATGTAAAAAAATGAATTTGGACCTGTGTCTAACACCATGCACAAAAATCAGATCAAAATGGATTAAAGATCTCAATATCAGACTTGAATCCATAAAGTACATTGAAGAAAATATAGGAAAAACCCTCCACGACATTGAAGCTAAAGGCGTCTTCAAAGGTGAAACATCACTAACAAAGCAACTAGAAGAAAAGATAAACATATGGGACTACATGAAACTAAAAAGCTTCTGCACCTCAAAAGAAACAGTGACTAAGATACAAAAGCAGTCCACAGAATGGGAAAGAATATTCACCCAATACCCATCTGATAAGCGGTTAATATCCAGGATATATCAGGCACTGGTAGAACTTTACAAGAAGAAAACAAACAACCCCATTAAAAATGGGGAGAAGAAATGAACAGAAACTTCAGCAAGGAAGAAATTGAATGGCCAAAAAACATATGAAAAAATGCTCATCATCACTAATCATCAGAGAGATGCAAATCAAAACAACAATTAGATACCACTTTACACCACAGAGACTGGCCATATTCAAAAGAGCAAGAACTACAAGTGCTGGCATGGATGTGGGGGAAAGGGGACACTCATCCATTGTTGGTGGGAATGCCGGTTATTGGTACAGCCTTTCTGGAAAGCAACTAACTCTTGACAGCTTCTCTTTTTACCTGTTTTGCCTTGCCTTGGATATTAGTCTCATAATATTTTTATATCCTACAGATTAATGCAGTCATTCTATATCTATTATTTCCTTTCTGACTAATTTCACACAACATGTCAATTTTCATGTCCATCCATTGTAGGAAAATTTCATAACTTCATTTTTCCTAACAGCTGCATAGTATTCCATTGTGTAGATGTGTCATAGATTTGTCATCTACTCTTCTGTTCTTTGGCACTCAGGTTGTTCCCAGATTCTGGCTACTGTGAATAGATCTGCAGTGAATATACAGTGAAGTACAAATGGTATTTCTGTTCTGGGTTTCGGGATATATTACAAAACAGGATATATTCCCAGAAGTGGTATTGCTGAAAATTCCGTTTCTGGAATGTTGTTATTGAAGAACTTTCAAAACAATTAGCAGCTTTGCTACTCTGAAACTTAGAAGAAAAGTCTAATAAATTTCTTTAGCTTTGAGGTTTGCAATGCATACACACAATGGATAAAATATACAGAAATATATGAAATTCCCAAGAGAGAGAGAAAACATGCATGCACAGAAACTTTTGTTTCAGAATAAGGAAAGCCTCTTGAACAAATACTGGGAAACTGCATAGTCACATTGCAGGGGAAAAAATGAGAATGGAATTGAAACTCATACCACACCCCAAATTTAACTCAAGATGTATTAAAACCTTAATATGAGACTCGAATCCATAAAATTTGTCAAGGAAACCATTGGCAGCACTCTTCATGATGTCGACTTTGCTGATTTTTTACCTCTCCCTGGAGGACTACAATATGACAACGAAAGTATGATTTCTGTGCACCGAAGAAGATTCACCAGGATTTAAAGAACTAATTATTTATGAAGTGGAAAAAGCAAGCATGTGAAGCTATCTTTGAGAAGCATATTAACACAAAACTTCGCAATTTACAGAAAAGGACAGAAATTCTTATGAAAGTATCACACTTGAATTTAAGATAATTTTATGAGAAACAAGCAGGTTTATGACAATTAAAATATAATTATTAATAACTAATTCAAATTTTACCTCTCCATGAAATGGAATTTAAACTATTTATTTAGGAATTTACTGATCAGCATTACTAGTCCACCTGATAGAGTCTTACCATCCATCCTCCCCCAAATAACTTGACAATAACCAATATGCTATTGGCTATTGTCTAGGACAATTTTTTGTTTTCACTCATTTCTGACTATGTAAAAATTGTGTTTTGTATAATTCTTCAGTGCACCAGTTTATAAACTACATTCTAATAAACTTTTGCTCAAATCCTTAAAATAGGACTTATTTTTCTTTGGAGACATCTAAGCCAACTGTACTCATGAATTACTCTTGGCTCTATACTCAGGATCATTCCTTATTGGAATCCAACACAGGTTGGCTATGTGTAAGGCAAGTGCCCTACTCACTGTACTGTTTCTCCTCATCTGTTAAATAGTCTTATATTTAATACATAGTGATGTAGTATAAGCAAATATGTATATATTCTAAAATCCATACTACCAGTAGCAAGTAAATTACACTTCAGGAAAAAAACTGCTTTAACTTTTTAAAAATATGTCTAAGTTTATGTTAGAGGATACTTGCTGTGTAGTTAAAGCAGCAGTAGGCTAAGACAGCAGAAAATAGCCTACATATAATATATAGTATATTTATATATATAGTGGGCTTGGATTACCTCTGAATATAGAATAGGAAATATATAGATTATATATAATATATATACATATATACATACATCACTTGATCACTTGAATCCCGTTATTCATCAATTTGCTCGAGCGGGCGCCAGTAACATTTCCATTGGACCCTATCACGTGCCAATGTAGCCCAATGGCATCTGTTTGATTCAGGAATATGAAGAGCCTCAAACCGTTCCTTCAGGGTCTTAACAAGGAAGTCTGTTAAGTCTGTTAAGTCTGACCATCTTGTAGGTGGGCGGCCACGTGATCTTTTGACATCCAGTGGGATCCAGTCGGTAACGGCTCTAGTCCAGCGGTTGTCTCCAAATCGCATTACATGTCAAGCCCATCTGAGTTTCGATGCCTTGGCAAATGAGACAGCGTCCCTGATTCTGGAATAGCAACGAAGGTCAGAACTCCGATTCCTTTTCTCACTTGAGTGACACGTGATATTCCAAGCATAGCTCTTTCGATGCCTCTCTGGGAGACCCGAATAGCATTCTCATCCTGCTTCGTAGGGCCCAGGTCTCTGAGGCGTATGTTAATGCAGGGAGAACGGTGGAGTCGAAGAGATGTGCCCGGAGCCGGAGGTTCTTTGTCCTTTTAGCTATTTCTTCGATGCCTTTGAAGGCATTCCATGCCTCTCTCTTCCTCCTGCGCAGCTCAGGTTTTAGGTCGTTCATCATGTTGACTTCTCGACCTAGGTACACATAACTGCTGCATTCAGAGATGTTTGTTCCATTGAGAGTGAATGGGGCCTCTGGAACTAGTTCATTTCTCATGAACATAGTTTTCTTCAGATTCAGCTGTAGACCTACCTTTCCACATTCTCGGTCAAAGTCAGCCAGCATTTGTGCCGCTTGGCTAATGTTTGGTGTTATTAGAACGATGTCATCAGCGCGAGCGGAGGTGGTGTAGTTGCCGACCGTCTATCTTCACTCCCCATTCCTTCCCATTCTAATTGTCTCATGATGTTCTCGAGGGTGGCGCTGAAGAGTTTTGGTGAGATGGTATCACCCTGTCGAACCCCTCTTTTGACATCAATGATCACTTCTTTGTAGAATGGTGAGATCCTGGTGGTGAATCCGTAATAGAGCTCATGAAGGATCTTGATGTTTTGGATTTGAACACCCTGTTTGACTAGGGCTTCGATGACTGCTTCAGTCTCCACAGAATCAAAGGCTTTCTGTAGATCAATAAACGTGAGACAGAGTGGCATCTTGTACTCCCTACAAACCTCAATGAGTTGGTTACTGTGTGGATATGGTTGATTGTGCTGAATCCTTTCTGGAAACCTGCTTGCTCGCATGGTTGTCCCTTCATCTAGTGTTCTGCTAATCCTGTTCAGGATAACTCGTGTAAACAGCTTGTAGATGACAGACAACAGGCAGATGGGGCTATAGTTGCCCATGTCGTGAATGTCTCCCTTCTTGAACAGTAGAACTGTCCTGCTGGTTTTCCATTGGGAGGGCACCTTGCATTCGGACAGGTAGCGTGTGAAGAGCCGAGCTAGTGTATTGATGAGTACCGACGGCAGATTCTTCAGATGTTCGGGTCTGACTTTGTCTGGGCCTGGTGCTGTTCCCTTCTTTACCGATGAGATGGCATGTCAGATTTCAGAAGGGAGAACGTTGGGAATGACATATCCATCCTGTGGAATTTGGTATGTGGGCAGGTGGATGTGGCTATCAAAGAGATTTGAGTAGAAGTCCTGGATAATCTTCTCCTTTGCCTTTCTGGAAGATGTGATAGATCCATCAGGGCGTCCGAGGGCAGTCATCTTGGTCTTATAGTTGGTGAAGTACAGACGGGCAGTGAGAATACTTTTTCCGGCTTCTGCTGCATCTTCCAGTATGTCTGCTCTTCTGTCTTTGAGGTCTGCTTTTATCGCTTCTCTGCACTGTTTAGCAAGCTTGGAAGTTAGCATTTGGTCTCCTGAGGCTCGCGCCTTGCCACGTTGGGGAATGAGCTCAAGAGTTTCTGAAGACAAGCGTCCTTTTGTGTCTTTCTCTCTCTCGGCATTCTTCGCACAATCATGGAGGTGCTGAATCAGTCGGTTGTATTCTTCATCGATGTCATCAATGATGGTATCTTCCCATGTTGCCGCAATGGTGCCAAAGAGTTCCCAGTTGGTGGTCGTTCTGGGAGTTCTCTTCTTAAACTTTGCAGCTTTTTCTCCCCGTTGCGGGAAGTAGAATTTTGCACCGAAGGAGACGGTGGTCTGATCCTGTCTGGAATTTCCGGGACGACAGCAACATCGGTCAGACAAAACCGTCGATTGAAGATGATGTGGTCAATTTCATTGTGGAACTGTCCGCCAGGAGATTCCCATGTCCAACGTTTCGCTTCAGCCTTCTGAAACTGTGAGTTCCCATGAATAGTCTTGGTGGACATGATGAACTCAGATAGTCTCTCACCCTGTTCGTTCCATTCTAGGCCATGGGTCCCGATGTGGAGTTCTTCAGCCGATCTTCTCGGTCCTATCTTGGCATTAAAATCACCGACTATGATCTTGTAGAAGGTGTGATCTTTTTATAGAACTCCTCCAATTCCATGTAGAATTTCTCAATTTCATCTTCTTTGTATGTGGATGTTGGTGCATAGACAATGAAGATAGAAATTGCTGGCAGTGGGCCACATCTCCTCAAGTGTAATCGTCCTATTTGGTTTGTTAGGCATTCAAATGAATCAATCTTAACAGCCATGTTCGTGTTGACAAGGATACCAATGCCACCGACGCCTCTTTTCGTCGCATGTTCCAAGGAACAATTCTCTGGTGTCAAATACAGCATGATGCGACTGACGCCTCCTCATCTCAGTCAGACCAATGATGTCGCACTTGATCTTTCTTGCTTGCAGCATCAGATCCTCAATATATGCTTCCGATGCTAGTGTGTACGCGTATTGAAAGTACAGACAGTCATTTTAGTTCTTCTTCGTTTTGGCAGCCTAGGACAGCCTTGAAATTTTATCAGGCACTGCTTGTTTGCCTTTCTTACTGCTGCCATATTAAGGGCTCTTTCGGGGTCAGGAAAATAAACATTTTTGTTACTGGATTTGGCATATTGAACACGCATCAGACAGCTTGCCAGGCTCTGCCATGCGGGGCACTATATTCTCATTACTTTGTGGGGCTCTCTCAGAGGGGTGGGTAGAATATATGTGGTAATTTGGAGGTAAATCGCGTGGCCGCTGGCGACAGCGGCGCAACGGGGAAAGCTGGTTTCTGCTCTGCCGGGTGTACCTGTGTCTGAGGCTCAAGCATTCCTGGGTTTGAAATACTCTCCTCTGAAGGGCGGGTCTCTGCAAGGCGGGTCCTTGTAGGCTGGGTTTCTGACAAGCTGGGCTGGAGACTGGATTAATCTGTGGGCTGGAGACTGGATTAATATGCTGGGGGAGATTTTACCAGCTGCAGAGTGTGGATTTTGACACAGATCGCTGCCAGCAAGGTGTGGGGGGTTTCTCTGGGCTCCTCCGAGGCTCCATCGGGATGGTGGACTCGGGTCGGAAGTTGCTCTCGTGGTCCATGGAATGCAGGGGGTTCAACGGGGAAAGCTGGTTTCTGCTCTGCCGGGTGTACCTGTGTATACATACATATGTATATATATATATGTTATATATATATAATATATATTTACTATCCGTAGTCAACAAGTCCACAGAGCAGTGTGTGAGAGGAAAAAGGCTGCTCAGGCCCTATGGTGCCAGGGATAACCTGCGCCATCCAGTGTTCTTTGGGGCTTCTAGGGCTGCACCCTTTGCTGCTCTGGGGACCAGGTAGTGCTGGAGATCCATCTTGATCAGTCCAAATGCAAAGCAGCCACTTTAATCCCAGCGCCGTCTGGGATGAACTGTTTATGCATTTAAAAGTCACCTTAAAACTATAGCAACACACTAACAGGATAAGAGTGTCATGGCAAAGGCTCGCTGTTCCAATCAGTGTTCTCCCTTGAACAGTTACCTTGCTATCTTGCTTGCTTCTCTCTGTTTCTTTACTTGGTGGTTTCTTCTGAGGAAGTGTGTTCTTTCTCAAACATACTTCTCTGCCTCTCTCTCCTTATATCCATATAAATACGTTTCCATTTAAACTTTCTTTTTAAAGAAAATAATACCAAGCAATAAAACTAAGAACAGCCAGTTAAAATCTAGGAAAGATCTATTGAATCTAAAGGTAGTAATCTAGGACACACACCATGTTGATCCTGAGGGCATTCACAGTCCTAAAGAAACAGCTGTGAAACTGCTGTTAGTTAGCCTGACAGGGCACATCTGCAGTTTGCTATTGCTGGGAGGCTGGCAAAACCTCTCCTACCAGTCTCCCTCTTATTTCTCTGCTTTGTGATACCAACATTTCCTTATAGCTTGCTTGTTCCTTACTAGACTTCACCAAAAGGGAACACTGATAATTCTAGAATCAGGAAGAAAAAAGGACTTCTGTGTTTGCTTGCTGTAAATTTTTATTTTATTTTTCTCTCTCTATCTTATTATTTTTCCCAGTAGTCTCAGAAACTACTCTCAACAACAACACTTTCCTGAGATACCAACAATTTTCAGATAAAAACCTTCTCAGAAGTCTGCATCCCAATTCTATTAAATTTCACTTCTTATAACATTACCTTCCAGTCTTTGTCCAGGATATAGAAATGTTATTGCTGTCTTTTTTTTCTATCTCCTTTTATTTTCTTACTTCACCAACATTTCATCAGTTTCTCTATGTGATATATCTGGTGTAATGTTTTACTAGGAAGAAAATGGGCAGCTTTAATTCCATACTTCAGTGCTAAACTTGAATGCTACATTCTTATAGCAAATGTGAATAGAAAGTAAGGGAATTTATGCATCCTAAGTCTTCATTTATTGGCAGCCCATTAAGCAGGTCTCATTTATTCATTCATTCATTCACACATTCATTCATTCATTCATTCATTCATTCATTTGCTTTTTGGGTCACATCTGGCAAAGCACAGGGGTTTCTCCTGACCCTTATCTCAGGAATTACTCCTGGCAGTGCTTGGGGAACCATATGGATGCCGGGGTTTGAACCTGGGTTGGCCATGTTCAAGGCAAACACTCTACCTGCTGTGCTATTGGTCAAGTCCCAACCATTAAGCAAACCTTGACTTGAGTCAAAGTGTTATATTTTGGAGTCAAACCTTGACTCTAATAACCCAAAGGTAGGTTTGTTGTCTAACCTCAGATAAAGAATTTAATGGGGAGCAGTTATACAGCAAAGCTTCTCTTATCGGAAGCACATTCTTGTGAAATGGAGAACAAAAAAGGAAATCCAAGAAGGATGACATGCCAGATTCACCCTATTTGTCATTGGCTTCTGGGTTTTAATAAGGCAAGCCTTTCTTTTATTCAGAGACAGTTTTCTCTTCCTTGGATGTGCACATATATCTTTGGGCCACCGACTGGCTGTGAATTCCTCTTGAGTTTTGTTTCTTCTGGTTCTTACCAGCAATTTTTATAGCTATTGTTGGCAAAGGTTGCTAATGTAGAATGTAGAAGCCGGGTTTTTTTCTGTCCTATATCTACTGTGCATGTCTAAATCATCTGCCTCGTTCTCCTCTGCCCTTACTAGACTTTCTGGAAACAAGGTAATATTTACATGGTAGTGTCATTGCAGTAATGGTTGGAGGTCACAAGGAGGAAAATTGCATTCCCTAAAAGTGATGCTAAATTGACAATGCTCCCTACACTGCTTCCTCCCAGAGACCAATGAATATCCACACTGTGAAACAGAACTAACATTCTCATCTCATTTTTTTTCAAAAAATTTAATATTTTAAATATTTAGGACACAGAGATAAATGGGATACATACAGAAAAAACATGAGAATCCAAAGAAATGATGGGGAGGGAGAATCATAAAATATTAGCAAGTGTTATCATTACAGGTAGGAATAAGGTAAGAAGTTTATAGTTAAGGTTAGGGTTTGAAATTAATTTCAATGTTTAGGATTGTGTATGGTTGAAGTTGAAAATAAATTTCAGTTGTAGAGTCCTATACTAGAGTCAATATTAGTTCAGGCTTAGGGTTCAGGTTAAAATTAGGATTTAGGTTTGACTATAAGCAAAGTTACAAATAATGTTTAGTATTGGGGCCAGAGACATACGGCACTTATATGGTACTTTCCTTTCATGTGGCCAACCTGTGTTTTTTCCAGATAATCCATACTGTTCCCCAGCACCACCAGGAGTTACCTCTAGCACTGAGTCCAGAGAATGCCCTGAGCTACTGTCAGTGACCAAAACTAAAAAGAGTGGGAAAGGAGAAAAGAGGATGGGAAGCAATGTGGGGACCTGGAGAGAGAGAAGTTGATGGGGAGAGGCACCCAGCGGAGAGGGAGGCCAGAAGAGAAATTAGTATCAGGATGAATGTTAAATTTAAGATGATAGGATTATAATCATGCTTGTCACTTGTTCATCAATTTGCTCAAGTGGGCGCCAGTAGCATCTCCATTCATTAGGAATAAGGTCCATTATTGTTATTGCTTTTGGCATATCAAATATACTACAGGTTCTTTGCCTGAGATAAGGACTAGGATTTGAGTTAGGGACAGAGGTAAAATTCATGTAGAGTTTAGGTTTGTCTATGGTCAAGTTGCAAATGTAGTTTAGTATTAGTGTAACTTTAAGGTAATTGGTAGGGTAGGTTTATGCTCGAGTAATCATTAGTATTTGTATTAGTGTTCAGGTTAGATTTGGTGTTAGGGTTTAGGTTAGGGTTAGAGTTTAGTTTTCTCTATGATCAAAGTTGAAAACAAACGTTAGGATGAATGTTACATTGTGATATTCTATGGTGTTAGACCTATCGTAAGGTAAGAGGTGGTATTAGGGTTGGGATAAGAGTGGGGTTAAGGTTATTATTAATGTTCAGATTCATATTGTTCATATTAAGGTTGGATTTTGGTTTTTCTATTGTCTAATTTGAAAATAAATGTCAGGAATAGGTTTAATTTAGAAAATTTAGAATAACTTTTGGGGTCTGCTTTGGTAGGGTAAGGATTTGTAGAGGTTTTGGGTTAAGGTAAGAGTTGGAGGTGTGTTTAGGTTTAGTATTCAGATTACAGATAATCTTACATTATGTATTAAGTTCAAAATGAATATTAGTTTTAGAATGAATATTAAATTTTTGGTAATAGGTAGGGTTAGGTTTAGGTGAAAAGTCTTAATGATTATGTCTAGGGTAATACTAGAGTGTTGAATGACAGGCTTAGCTAGCTTGGAAGCTTTGCTGTTTTATCCATTCAAAGCTTAATCTATTTACATGTTCTTAAGGCAGGATTCATACTAATAAGATCTCTCTTCTAAGTAAACACTGATGAAGGTTGTATCAGTTACAGAAGTCACCTTGACTCTGAATAACTTCTGACTTATTATTATCACTTGTCACTTGTCTTCCCATTGTTCATCGATTTGCTCGAGTGAGCACTAGTAACATCTCCATACATCCTGTCATGTGCTAGTGTAACTGAAGTGTATCTGCTTGCTCCAGGAACACAAAAAGCCTTAAACCATTCGCTCATCATGGGAATGAGCTCTATAATTGTTACTGGTTTTGGCATATCAAATATAACACGGGTAGCTTGCCAGACTCTGCTGTGCAGAGTGGTATACTCTTAGTAGTAGGCTCTCATCTCATGCATCTACCGATGGACCAATGGGGAGAGATTGGCTTTTCTCTTGGGTGGAGCTCTGATGAGATGTAGAGCCCAAATGTTGAAAAATAGCGACCCTCATGGTATGGGAGTTCCTCTGGTTTCTTGTGAGACACCTATTGGGGTGTTGGACAAGGGCTAGAAGTCACCATCCCTCCCAGGTGCCTCATGATCAGCTAAGCACAGGGAGAGCCAATATCAGCTCTGCCCTGTAAAAAAATCAACTAGCCAGTGTATGTCTCTCTTCTGGGGGTGTAGGCTCTGGTGTCTGGGAGCTTGCAGCCACACCCACCAACATGGAGGTAGAAGAATGGGAGATGGAGCCCAAATCCCCTCTCCAAGTCTGGCCAGAGTGCCACCCCCCCCAGCACGTATGAGTAAACCCTTGGAGCTATGATGGACTTGTCCAGGAGCTGGCCGAGCCATTTACTGCCCTTCAAAACTCCATGGGCTGCTCCATGTGGGGTCAAGCAGAGCAGCTGTCCATCAGTGCAGTTTGCCAGACTTGAGAGAGAATTTGGGTTCCTCTTCCCATTCCTCTACCTCCATGTTGGCGCCCAGAGCCAGCAACCCTGGAAGAGAGACACTCCAGACTTATTATTATTATACATCTACTAAGACTTCTATGTTATCTAGATTGGGCACAGCTCCTCTTTATACACACTGGACCCAGCGTAGGACAGTTAGAATTTACCAGAAGACTACCACCCAGGCCACATTGAGAATATCCTTTAAGATTATAGAAAGGATCATACTCGTTTTCCTCAAGCAGGCGAGTGTGACCCTTTCAGATATGGAAACTCAGTATCACCCTGGTGCAGATAATAAATAAGAAGGACCTTGTGAGTACCATCTATTATATGAATCCCATGAAATTAAGATGTAGCGCTTTATACCAACCCCCCTTTCTCTCCAATGTTTTACATAAGAGATAATTTCAGAAGAAAGGATTAGTCCTTGGCATAATCCTTTATTTATATCTATAGTAGGGTGCGGAACTACTTTTTATACTCTTCTACTACCTAGAAGCTGTTTAGGGTTTTTTGTTGACAGGACCCTCCCTGAAGTTAGGATTTCTTTGTGTATATATATGGGGACTCAATGTGAGGTAACCCTCTCTCTTTGGTGGTACCCCTTTCTGGTAGAACCCTCTTTGGTAGTACTCCTCTCTAGTAGAATCCACTTTGGTGGGACTCTCCCTCTGTTGGGATTCTCTTTGGTGGAAGACTTGGGCTCTCGTGTATGGTCTAATGTCGTGGACTGCTGGGGTCTCTAACAATACCAGGAAACGAGTTCCCTTCTACCTCAGAAACTGGCAGGTAATGGGTAAAAACTCAGGAATCTGGCACAGTTTTAAAACATGTTACTGTAATAGGTTCTGATACATAGTCCAAGAACAGGAAAAATCCCTGATTCTGGGTTCCTGGCTGTGCCCCAGCCACATGTAGGCCAAGATGGCTGCCACCATGTGCTGAAGCCCAACAGAGAATGGAGAGGACAGAGAGAAGCAAACTCCAAGGGAAGTCAAAATGGCAAGAAGGCCCCTTCTTCTTTTTCCTAGCTTCTTTTTATAGACAGAAACCCGCCAAAATCTTTCCAGCCCAGCCCATCATGGTTGGGCTATATAGAGATGTAGCCAGGTAAATGGCCCTTTTGAAATGTAAAAGCTTTAGGTAGGCCTTTGGCTCAAACTTCACAAAAGCCAGGGCTGATTTCCAGAGGCAAAATCTCCCTAGCATAGAGAGAAGGGGCTCCATCTCTGAACTCAGAAAGCAGTTCAGAATGTGTTTGTAGGAAAAGGCATTAATACTTTTTACCATGAATATATATAGCTAGCAGATCCCAGACGCTGGATCCCACTAAGGTACAAAATCCATCAGAATAATTCACTTTGACATTACCTTTAGAGTCAAAGACACATTCGCTTGCCCAGAGGCGCACGGCCATATCTCTGAACTAGAAGAATTGACTACATTATGGTTGATCCAATGAAGCCAAGTACTCTTGGGATACCTACATGTATGTCCCACTTGGGGACCTGTGGGAACAGAATATTGATCTGGGGCAAATGATATTCATGATAAAATATTTATGACATGTAAAATTATGGTATAGCCTGGCAAGCTACCCATATTGTATTTGATATGCCAAAAACCAGTAGCAATTATAGACCTCATTCCCATTACCTGAAGGAATGGTTTGAGGCTCTTTGTGTTCTTGGAGTGAGCAGATGCCCTTGTGCTATGCTAGAACATGACAGGACATATGGAGATGTTACTGGTGCCTGCTCGAGCAAATTGATGAACAATGGGAAGACAAGTGGTACAAGTGTATAAGTGATAAAATTATGAAATCAGTCCAATTATGCCCGAACTCCTATTGTGTCTGCTCTGTAGATTCCTCAAAGGCAGGGACCAGCTCTCCACATAAACTAAGTATAGCTGGAGGCTAAGGCTCAGTAGGGTGTGTCACCCAACAGTCTAAGTTCTGACCAGAGCTAGAGTTCTTTAATTATATTGGATTGTGGTGATAGAGCTTTTGTACTATTAAAAGCCCTTTTGGAACTGCGCCCGACTCGTGAGTTTTCATCCATTCCCCGGTGGTCTTGGAAGTGGAAAAGAACCTCTGTCCCTGATAGTGTTGGGGACCCTCAGAGGCTCCCCAACACTAGAGTTAGGTTCAGGTTAGGTTTAGGGTTTTGTTTTGCCTATTTTCAAGGTTGAAAATTAGAATAAATGATGTTAGAATAAATATTATTATTAGAGTATTTATAGTGTTTGGTCTTTACTCAGATAAATGTTAATTATAGTTAGGTAAGAGTTAGGACTAGGTTTATAGTTCAGGTTAGAATTTGGATTTACGTTTCCTATGCTCTAAGTTCAATGCAATAAATATTAGAGAAAATGTTCAATTTACGATAATTGGTTGATTTATGCCTATGTTGTGTAGAAGTTAGTAATAGCCTTAGGTTAGGGTAATATTTAGAGCTTGGTTAGGATTAGAGTTCAGGTTTAATTTTAATATTATATATATTGAAAATGAAAATTAATATTAGAATGAATATTATTTTCAGGTTAATTGTTAGGTTAGGTTTATATTAGAGTAAGGGATTAGTGTTGCAGGACTCCTAAGGGCCGCTGCATCTGCTCTGGATTGCCTCCCCGCAAATCACTCCGTAGATAAGGGGGTAGTCTAAATGTGGCAGTTTATCCGACCATGTATGCTGTACTAGCTGGTATAAATATTCTCCCATGCTATCACAATCATCGTGGGACTAGCTAGATCTTACCAGCATATTAGCCTGGCCACGTAAGGACACCTAAGTAATTAGACCAGAGAGAAATGCTGTTTGCTTCCAAACAAACAAGCATGGCTCCCTGATAAAATATAAAACTACAATGAAGTAGAGGAGACTTGTGAAGGCTTGGAGAAATATTTAACTGGCATTGGTGTTGATCTTTGGTACAGTGACATGCCATCTCAGAAATCCCCTTCTCTACATTTCAAAGGCATTCCGGCTCAAAACATTAGCACAGTAAAGGCCCTAGGTGAGATGCAGGGAGGGACTACCTAAGGGCATTGGACCCTCCCTGCTTTCCATAACAATGGGAGGAAGGTCTGAGTTGCAGGGGGTATAAACTTGCCGGTTCCCGCTCTCCCGGGCTTCTTCTTCCCGGTGGGATTTCGCCTTGTGAGCGTTTATTCCCTTGGAAGTTTCACACATGGTGGTCGCCATCTTGGCCTACACGTGGCTGGGGTTCTAGCCTGGAATCCTAAGCATCGGGTTTTTCCTTTTGCTGATTTGTATGCCTGAACCTGTGATAAGTAAAGTCTTTTTAAAACCTCATCGGATCCCTGAGTGTTCATCCATTCCTCGCCGGCTCGGAGGTAGAAGGGAACTCGCTTCCGGCACTGTCGGGGACCCCGTGGAGCGCCCGACAGATTAGAATTAGTTCTATGGTTAGGATTTGAGTTACGGATTTGGAATAGTGTTTTTTCCTTTCATTCTGGAAGTTTGATTTTGTTTATGCGTTTTGTAGTATTTCTTCAGATTTTGCAGATGTTACAGATCATAGTCTTACTGTTTTAGAATTATTTCTCTTAAGATATATTGCTTTCTTAATATAATTCCAAAGCTAAACATAATTAGTAAGGGTTTTGCTTTGTACATAATTTTCAAAAATGAAACCTGAAAAGTTGCTTTTGATAACTCCAAAGATAATCAAATGCACACTTTTTTTTAACTTCAAGCTTGAGGTACACAAGTATTTCATATGGTTTCTAAAATGCCAAAAAAACCCCAACTGTTGACAGTATGTCTTAGCTTTATTAATGTCATCACTGGTCAACATTTCTATAATTTTAGGATGCCCATTCATTATCTGAAGGAAGACACTTGGCCTGAGGTGGTCAAAATAATGCAGTGCAAGCTGGGAAGATAGTTTAGAGGGCTGAAATAAATGCCATACATGAATGTTGTTCCAAATTTGAATCCAACACTGTATGTGCTCCATTTAACACCACTAGTGTAGCCCTTGAGGGTCCCTTTGTAGACCCCCTATATGTTCCAATGATTGTTCTCAACCTTGCTGGTCTAAAGAGTGATGTATTGCAATGACAAATATCAAACTTAGTATTTCTCAGAGTTGCCCCCTAGCCTCTGGAGCATTGTGTGGAGGTATTCTTTGCCCCAGTCACACAGGTGTAACTTCATCAGCCAATGCAGAATTTAAGCACTAGAGAACAGTTTCAGAAAAAAAAATCTATTTAAGGTTGTCAGAAAATTGACCTCTATCTAATTGACCACTATCTAATTTTGCTTTGCTGATTTTTGTGAGTGTTTTTCTACCATGCTGTTCTTAATGACAAACAGGTACACATCCAGTCATTTGTCAGAATCACATAACATGGAATGAGATTATTTTTACCTGTTTATTTCTTTGATTCGCTATATCAACTTCTCTAATAGGCTATCTCAAACTACACCTGCCTGGCTGCATTTGATAATATAATCAGCAGTATGTTCCTTGCTATAGTGCCTGTCTAGTAGGGGAGCTTTGACAAATGCTAGGCTACTTTATGCTTGTATTTCAAAATAAGGAAGGAATGTGATGCTTATTGAAAAGAATAAATTTAGTTACTTTGGGGTAAAAGCAATTTCGATTGTATAAGAATAATGAGAATATATGGGAAAAGATCCAAAAAGTTCTCTATATTGTCTTCTGATAAACATATACCTTTAAATTTATCATTTATATATTTAAATTTATCATTTAGCTATCATTCTTTTATTTGCCTGACTTGAAAACCAAATGAAGCTTTTAGAATAATCTGGAGGACATACAAATGATTTGTAGGGAGTGCTAAATATTATTACAAATTATTAAATAGAAGCCTCTGCATAAGCTTTATTCTGTATTGATCTTCCACCTGAAATTGAACTCCAAAGAATTACAAAAATTAAACACGAGGGTCATCCTTGTACTCCTTTTTTAAAACATTCCTTTTATTTTTCATATTATAGCAACCTTATTAGTATATATTAAAAGTTTCAGTAGAGTGTCACTTGTATATATGTTAAAAAGGAAACTTTTGATGTATACTTTGTAGTTTCTTTACTATCTAATATCTAAATTAGAGAATAATTGCATTTGAAGTAATTTATCAATGTTCTATTTAGGTACCACTTCTTTTAAGAATGTTCTTAAGTGTCCAGAAAGCTGACACAGCAGATATGGCACTTGCCTTGCATGTGGCTAAGAGAGAGGAAGAAAGCAGGATACAGTGTTTATATCCCTGCAACACAGATTGCCCACTGCAACAGAAAGCAGTTAGAGTCAATTCTCCTCAGGTAACTTCTCCCAGGACATCACCTAGGTCCTTTGAGATGTTAATGCTGCCCAGTCAAGATCTACCTGGGCACCCCTGAAGAGTAGAGTGGAGGAGGGGGCATCAGAGATGAACTGTATCTCAGAATACAAAGGCACATGCATTAGTACCAAAGAATATTCTATAGCCAGGTGTATATTTATCCAAGCCTTCACAAGATTCTCTACTTTATAGTTGTTTTGTATATTAGCCTTTAGACTTATCAGAGAGCCATGCTTGCTTGCTTAGAGGCTAACAGCATTTCTCTCTGGTCTAATTACTTAGAGATCCAATGTGGGAGGTAAATACACTAGTAATATCTAACTAGTCCCATGATGATTGGGGTGGCAAGAGAGAAAATATTTATACTAGCTAACATAGAATATGTGGTTAGATATACTGCCACATACAAACTGTCCTCATTCTATCTACAAAGTGGCCGTCAGGAGGCAACTCCAGGTAAGATGCAGAGGCTCTAGGCAGCAGTATACTGCAACAGTTTCTATTATGTCTAAATAGTTTATTATTGGTACATGTATAGTATAATTATATTTCCTTTCTCTATAATTTTTATGTATCTCAAAGAGTGTGCACATCTCCCCCTTTATTTATCATTTCCTTTTTTCTTGAATATTTCAGAGCCATGATAACAGATTTCACTATCACTATCACTATCTTCCCGTTCATCATCTATTTGCTAGAGCGGGCACCAGTAATATCTCCATATGTCCTGTCTCATGCTAGTAGAACCCAAAGGCATCCACTTGCTCCAGGAACATAGAGAGCCTCAAACCTTTATATTAGGTCACGGGAATGACCTAATATAAATGTTACTGTATTTGGCATATCAAATACTACACAAGCAGCTTGCCAGGCTTGCCGTGCGGTGGCATACTGGTAGCTTCTCTATTCAGCGAGATCATAGACGGCCACAGCCCGAATCACTGACAGCCACCCTGCAGCAGGTTTTTTCAATCCGGCCCAGGTATGCTGAACCAGAGACTCTCAGACATGGGGCAGAGCGGCTACTTGCTCTCCTTGTGCCCAGCTGCTCGTGAGATGCCCGGGAGACATGGCTGTTTCTAGCCCTGGCCTGATACCCCAGCAGAGCCTCACAATAAGCCAGACCACCCTCCCCTACTCCATGGGGCCCGCCATTTTCCACATCCAGACTTCTCTCTCATCACAACTCCACCCAGCAGACCAGACTATCACAACCCCGATCATTGACAGCCACCTTGCAGCAGTTTTTTTTTTTTCAATCCGGCCCAGGTATGCTGATAACAGATTTAGATAGTTGAATTCCTTTTGTTCATATCTGTCATAGGTCTCTACAAATTTAACATATGTAATAGTTCCTGGAATATATGTGTTTTCCTATGTTGAATTCCTTGCTTTTTGCATTCTTTACCCTGTGCTTAGCTGATCATGAGGTTCTCGGGAGGGAAGGTGAGTTCTAGCCCTGGTCCTCCATCTCAACAGAGCCTTCACACCATGAAGGCCTCCATTTTCAACATACAGACTCCAAAGTTCTTCAGAGCTCCACCCAAGAGAAAAGATGATCTCTCTTCTTTCAGTTAATCATTAAATGCATGAGATGAGAGCCTACTCCTGAGAGCTTACCACCTGCACAGCAAAGCCTGGCAAGATACCCGTGTCTTATTTGATACACTAAAAACCAGTAACAGTTATAGACCTCATTTTCATGACCTGAAGGAATGGTCTGAGGCTCTTCGTGTTCCTGTACTGAGAGGAAGCCTTTGGGCTACACTAGCACATGACAGGACATATGAAGATGTTACGGGTGCCTGCTCAAGCAAATTAATGAGCAATGGGAAGACTAGTGTTACAAGTGATACAAGTACTCTATTGTTTCTTTCTTTTTAAATTTAAAGGATTATTTTTTGTTTATTATTGAGTGATTGTGATATACCCAGTTAACAAGCTATTCATGGTTGGGTTTCAGTCATACAATGTTCCAGCACCCATCCAGCAGTATAGTTTTCCCATCACCAGTGTCTCTAGTTTTTACCCACCACCACCCAACTCTAGCCTGTCTATACGGCAGGTTGTTTTCTTCTTTCTCTCTCTCTTCTTTTGGACATTATAGTTTGCAGTAACACAATTCTTATCCAAAATGTTCATCTCTACCTATCATTGTCTTATACTGATGAATATCACTGCTTTAATTACCTCTTAAGAAATAGTGCAGAGAAATTTTGAGAATTTGATAAATATAAAAGTTCAGATATTATTGTTACACTTACTTGACCGATATTTAAGCTAAGTATAAAACTTTGAGGTTAATAAGGGAAACAATTCATGTTATCTAGCTTCTAATACTACTTTTTTGAAGCCTGGTGCTATTATGATTTGTCATTCTATATATGTAGTTTGTAGGATTTTTCTCTTTATATATGTTTTTTAAATGTTATTTTCTTATACCCTCATGTAAATCTTTATTATAATTATATAATGAACTTTTTATAATATGTAACCTGGCTTTCAGTTCTTGGAAGTCTATTTTGGTATTTGTAACAGTATCCTGTACATTTTGTTAGTGATCTCATTATAATTTGCTGTACATTTATTGATAACATATCTCTTTTAAAAAAATCAGTATGATAATTTTTTTAGTTAGGAAAATTGAAAGAATGAACATAAAAGTTTTATTGTTGTATATTGTTGGGGTGGTAATAGGGAGAAAGAAGTGTGCAAAGACAAAGCATGCATACATTATTTTATGTCATTATGAATCATTTTAATAGTTGTGAAACCATTAAATAGAATTTATAGCTAAAATAAATAAAATGTTGCTCATACATAATATAGAATTAAGAGCAGTTACTGCTATATAACAAACACAAATCCTACATATTATTATTTTATCAGTTGGAGTTCTGCAGGAAAATCAGAAATTCTTCCAGATATTTAAAGTACCAAAGTATTTAACTCATAGAAATAGGTTTAATATAATGAATGTATTACAAAATAAAAAAACCACCCTTACATAGAAAATTTAGGAAGATGTAGAAATCTCATAAAACTGTGACTAAGAATAATTTTCACCAGAGAATGCTTGAAAGTAACTGACAAAATTGTATACCTATAGTCTGTTACAAGCACATGCTTGCTTTCAATGTTGAACTAGCTATTACAGCTTTAATTGTTCTGCTTTTTGAATCTGAATCATGGAAATACCTCTCATTGGATTTGAATGTGCTGACAAGTTTTGAGAGCTTATGTTCCCTAACTTCTAAGTTTCATATTACAGGAGAAAGTATTATGTGAAAAGTTGTGTCAAAAGGCAGTGGAATTATGTTATTATGATTAGCCTTTTTCAAAGTGTGAACAATAGCCTTCAGACATGTTCTTCTTATCCCTGCATTGTTTCTTTATATTTAGTACTTTCTCCATTGACAAATGTTCTTTTTTCTCCTCTTATTACACTATTTTCTCAATGATATGCTAATTATTTCTCAGTGAAATATTACAGACCTCCAGAAGCTCTATATATAGGGTGTACTCGTATCCAGGTAAAAGGAAATAGTTTGCAGATGAATTTCAACATTTATTCTTGAGAAGCTAGGTACATTATATGCTTTGTACTACTAAATACCAGTATCTTCTTCTATATTAATTTTGTTTCTTTATAACTGAGTTCTCCAGACTTTTTTTTTAATTTTTTATTATACCATCGTGACAAATACAATTCACGATCACGATCACGATCTTCCCGTTGATCATCTATTTCCTAGAGCGGGCACCAGTAATATCTCCATATGTCCTGTCTCATGCCAGTAGAGCCAGGGGCATTGGCTTGCTACAGGAATATAAAGAGCCCCAAACCATTATATTAGGTCATGGGAATGACCTAATATAATTGTTACTGGAATTTGGCATATCAAATACAACACGAGAAGTTTGCCAGGCTTGCCAAGCGGGAGGCAAACTCTTTTAAACACCTCCAAATAAAGCAATTATTGATGAGCCGCGGCGGCTTGCAGCCCCAGCGAGCCGTGCTGTGATGGGCTGGTCTGCTGGGTGGAGTTCTGATGAGAGGGAAGTCCAAATGTGGAAAATGGCGGCGCCCGTGGAGTAAGGGGGGGGTGGTCTGGCTTGTTGTGAGGCTCTGCCGAGGTGGTTCATAATTGGTTCTTGGTAACACAGTATTCCAGCACCAATCCCTCCAACAGTGCCCCATTTCCACCACCAATGTACCCCACCCCCTCCCCCCACCCCCAGGCTGCCTCAATAGCAGGTACCCCCCAGTTTCCTCTCTTTCTCTCTCTGTCTCTCTCTCTGCATCTCTCTCCCTCTTCTTTTACACATTGTGGCCAGCCCTGCAGATATTTAAGAGTTTATCACTTAAGTCTCTTTGTGTATATTCAATGGTGAGTTTTAAACTGCCATTACCGTTACCCACACTTAGTAAAACACTGGTATCTATTTATATCCTATTAATGAATGCAGTCATTCTATATCTGTCCTTTTCCTTCTGACTAATTTCACTCAGCATGATAGTCTCCATTTCCATCCATTTGCAGGTAAATTTCATAATTTCATCTTTTCTGACAGCTGCTCTCCAGACTTAAAGGAATAAATAACTAGGAAAAACTAGGAAGTCGATAAGTCAATTAAAGATGGTGTGATCAATAGATGGATATTATCTCTTTTTCGACATATAAAAATTAATGTCATTTATTTTCAGTATTATTACTGAATTTGGATGGTTTCTGTAAAGTGGCTTCATGATTAAGCAACCTATAATCACATAGAACTTTTAGAAGAGCCCTATGTTTAATTCTTTGCAGTAATCTGCTTTGGAATTTTGACTTTTGAGCAAGATTTTCTTTTGTGTTGTCCCCATTATCCTTGGTTATCCTTGGTAGCTTCTCAGTTTATATAAAGAATTCCACCTGCTTTTTACAGAGAAAAAAGACAGACTATTAGTTTACTGTTTGGAAGATGTGAAAGAAAGGGAAAATGGAGAGGATTCTAATTTTTTATTTCAGTTTTTCACTAATAAAGAAGCAAGCAAACAACCCTAGTAATATCTGTTATATTCAATTTCAAGCCTTTTTAGACTTCTTGGTAGCTCCTTCTGTGGATAATGAGTCATATCTGCTTACTGAATCATTTCATAAATTCATGAAACTTATCCAGTAGTTAATGATATTGATAGCCCCATGGTTAATAGAGATCTTTTCTTGTTCTCTCTTTATTATGTTAGAGATCATTTGAGAAAGTAGACTGAAATGGAATTTTTTCTTCCCCAAAACTCGATATAAGAAGTTTGCATAATATTTTTACATTCATATCTTGATATGGAAAACTTAATAATCTTTCTCAAGCTGCATTGAAAGTACAGACCGTCACTTTAGTCCTTCTTTGTTTTGGAAGACTAGTTTGGCCCTGAGATTTCATCAGCCACTCCAGGTTCATCCTTCCTAGTGCTGCCATATTAAAGGCTCTTTCACTTGAATCACTTGAATCCCATTATTCATTGATTTGCTCCAGAGGGCGCCAGTAATATTTCCATTGGACACTATCACGTGCCAATGTAGCCCAATGGCATCTGGTTGATTCAGGAATATGAAGAGCCTCAAACCGTTCCTTCAGGGTCTTGACAAGGAAGTCTGACCATCTTGTAGGTGGGCGGCCACGTGAGATCCAGTCGGTAACGGCTCTAGTCCAGCGGTTGTCTCCAAATCATATTACATGTCCAGCGGATCTGATTTTCGATGCCTTGGCAAATGAGGCAGCATCCCTGATTCTGGAATAGCGACGGAGGTCAGAAATCCAGATTCCTTCTCTCACTTGAGTGAGGCGTGATATTCCAGGCATAGCTCTTTTGATTCCTCTCTGGGAGACCCAAATAGCATTCTCATCCTGCTTTCGAGGGCCCAGGTCTCTGAGGCGTATGTTAATGCACGGAGAATGGTGGAGTCAAAGAAAGGTGCCCAGAGCCGGAGGTTCTTTGTCCTTTTAACTATTTCTTTGATGCCTTTGAAGGCATTCCATGCTGCTCTCCTCCTTCTGCATAGCTCAGATTTTAGGTCATTCATCATGTTGATTTTTCGACCTAGGTATACATAACTGTTGCATTCAAAGATGTTTGCTCCATTGAGAGTGAATGGGGCCTCTGGAACTAGTTCATTTTCCATAAACATGGTTTTCTTTAGATTCAGCTGTAGACCTATCTTTCCACATTCTCAGTTGAAGTCTGCCAGCGTTTGTGCCGCTTGGTTAATATTTGGTGTTATTAGAACGATGTCATCAGTGAAGCGGAGGTGGTGTAGTTGCCGACCATCTATCTTCACTCCCATTCCTTCCCATTCTAATTGTTGCATGATGTTCTTGAGGGTGGCGCTGAAGAGTTTTGGTGAGATGGTATCACCCTGTCGAACCCCTCTTTTGACATCAATGATCACTTCTTTGTAGAATGGTGAGATCCTGGTGGTGAATACGCCATACAGCTCACGAAAGATCTTGATGTATTGGTTTGAACACCCTGATTGGCTAGGGCTTCGATGACTGCTTCAGTCTCCACAGAATCAGAGGCTTTCTGTATATCAATGAACATGAGACAGAGCGGCATCTTGTACTCCCTACAAACCTCAATGAGTTGGTTACTGTGTGGATATGGTAGATTGTGCTGAATCCTTCCCTGAAGTCTGCTTGCTTGCATGATTGTCCTTCATCTAGTGTTCTGCTAATCCTGTTCAGGATGACTCATGTAAATAGCTTGTAGATGACGGACAATAGGCTTATGGGGCGATAGTTGCCTATGTTGTGAATGTCTCCCTTCTTGAACAGTAGAACTGTCCTGCTGGTTTTCCATTGGGACGGCACCTTGCATTCAGACAGATGGGGAAATAAACAATTACTGGTTTTGGCATATCGAATACTCATCGGGCAGCTTGCCAGGCTTTGCCAGGCAGGCGGTATACTTTCAGTAGCTTGCAGGGCTCTCTGAGAGGGCTGGGTAGAATATTCAAGGTAATTTGGAGATAAATCACCAAGCAATGGGAAGAGCTGTTAGCTGCTTTGTCTGGTGTATCTCCATCATTGGTTGACAGAGACGAGGAGGCGTCAGTGGCATCACACCGTTTTTTACACCAGAGAAGAACTGTTTCTCAGAACATGCAACGAAAGAGGAGTTGGTGGTGTCGATGTCCTTATCGACACAAACCTGGCCATGAGCATTGATTAATTTGAATGCCTAACAAACCAGATTTGACAATTACACTTAGAAATATGTGGCCCATCCCAGCAGTTTCTATCTTAGTTGTCTATACACTAACTTCCACATACAAGGAAGAAGAAATTGAGAAATTCTACATGAAGCTGGAAGAGTTCTATAAAGTTGATCACACCTTCTACAAGATCATAGTTGATGATTTTAATGCCAAGATAGGACCGAGATTAGCTGAAGAAATCCACATCGGGACCCATGGCCTAGAATGGAACAAACAGGGTGAGAGACTATCTGAGTTCATCATATCCACCAAGACCATTCATGAGAGCTCACAGTTCCAGAAGGCTGAATCGAAATGTTAGACATGGGAATCTCCGGTGGACAGTTCCGCAATGAAATTGACCACATCATATTCAATTAATGGTTTTGCCTGACCAATGTTGTTGTCTTCCCAAAATTCCAAACAGGATCGGACCACCTTCTCCTTCATGCAAAATTCTGTTTCATGCAATAGAGAGAAAAGGCTGCAAAGTTTAAGAAGAGAACTCCCAGAATGACCAACAACTGGGAACTTTTGACACCATTTGGACAACATGGGAGGATTCATTGATGACATTGAAGAATAGAACCGACTGGTTCAGCACCTCCATGATTGTGCAAAGAATGCCGGACAGAGAAAGCCACAAAAGGATGCCTGTCTTCAAAAACTCTCGAGCTCATTCACCAACGTGGCAAGGCTCGAGCCTCAGGTGACCAAGTGTAACATGCAAGCTGGCAAAGCAGTGCAGAGAAGCGATAAAGGAAGACCTCAAAGAGAGAAGAGCAGAAATACTGGCTTATGCAGCAGAAGCTCAAAAAGCATTTGCAACACCTGCCTGTCCTTTGCCAACTATAAGATCAAGAGACTGCCCTCCTATGTTCTGATGGATCTATCACATCTTCCAGAAAAGCAAAGGAGACAATGATCCATGCATGACTTCTACTCGGATCTCTTTGATAGCCATATCCACCTGCCCACATACCAAATTCCGCAGGATGGATATGTTGTTCCCAACGTTCTCCCTTCTGAAATATGACAGGCCATTTTGTCAGTAAAGAAGTGAACAGCACCTGGCCCAAAGTTAGACCAGAACACCTGAAGAAACTGCCACCAGTTCTCATCAATACAATGACTCAGCTCTTCAACACTACCTGTCTGAATGCAAGAATTCTTCCCAATGGTGAACCAGCATGACAGTTCTACTGTTAAAGAAGGGATATATCTACGACATTGGCAAATATCAACCCATCTGCCTGTTGTCTGTCATCTACTAGCTGTGCACTCAAGTCATCCTAAAGGATTGGCAGAACATTACATGAAGGACAACCATGCGAGCAAGCTGGCTTCCGAAAAGGATTCAGAACAATTGACCATATCCACATGGTAACCAAGCTCATTAAGGTTTGTAGCGAGTTAAAGATGCCGCTCTGTCTCACATTCATTGATTTAAAGAAAGCCTTTGATTCTGTTGAGACCAAAGTGATCATTGAAGCCCTGGCCAAATAGGGTGTTCAAACCAAATATATCAAGATCCTTCTTGAGGAAGTATCTTGATTCACCACCAGAATTACGGATTCACCACCAGGATCTCACCATTCTACAAGGAAGTGATCATTGATGTAAAAAGAGGGGTTCAGTAGGGTGATACCATTTCACCAAAACTCTTCAGTGCCACCCTTGAGACAACATGCGATAATTAGAATGGGAAGGAATGGGAGTGAAGATAGATGGTCCACAACTACACCCCCCGCTTCACGATGACATCATTCTAATCACATCAAACATTAGCCAAGTGGCACAAATGCTGGCTAACTTAGACCAACAATGTGGAAAGATAGGTCTACAGCTGAATCTCAACAAAACTGTATCACTGTATCACTGTCTTCCCGTTGTTCATCGATTTGCTCGAGCAGGCCCCAGTAACATCTCCATATGTCCTGTCTCATGCTAGTAGAGCCCAAGGCATCTGCTTGCTCCAGGAACATAAAGAGCCTCAATCCATTCCGGAATGAGGTCTATAATTGTTACTGGTATTTGGCATATATATCAAATACAACAGGGGTAGCTTGCCAGGCTCTGCCCTGCAGGTAGCATACTCTTGTAGGCATCTCTAAGTCCAGTATTTATTGATGAACCGGCGCGGCCGCAAGCAGCTGATAGGCTGGTCTGCTGGGTGGAGGTCTGACGAGAGAGAAGTCCGGATGTGGAAAATGGAGGCCCTCATGGAGTGGGGGGTTGTCTGGCTTTCTGAGAGGCTCTGCTGGAGTGGTGGGCCAGGGCTAGAACCCACCATCCCTCCCAGGCGCCTCGTGAGTGGCTGGTCACAGGGAGAGCCAGTAGCAGCTCTGCCCCATGTCTCCGAAGTCTCTCGACCGGCATACCTGAGCCGGATTTAAGAAAGACTGCCGCAGGGTGGAACTCGATGAGCCGGGCGCTGATAGGCTGGTCTGCTGGGTGGAGGTCTGACGAGAGAGAAGTCTGGATGTGGAAAATGGAGGCCCTCATGGAGGGGGTCATCTGGCTTGCTGCGAGGCTCTGCTGGGGTGGTGGGCCAGGGCTAGAACCCACCATCCCTCCCGGGCGCCTCGTGAGTGGCTGGTCACAAGGGAGAGCCAGTAGCAGCTCTGCCCCATGTCTGCGAAGTCTCAGAACTGGCATACCTGAGCCAGATTTAAGAAAGATTGCTGCAGGGTGGAACTCGATGAGCCGGGCGCTGATAGGCTGGTCTGCTGGGTGGAGGTCTGACGAGAGAGAAGTCTGGATGTGGAAAATGGAGGCCCTCATGGAGTGGGGGGGTCGTCTGGCTTGCTAAGAGGCTCTGCTGGGGTGGTGGGCCAGGGCTAGAACCCACCATCCCTCCCTGGCACCTCGTGAGCGGCTGGTCACAGGGAGAGCCAGTAGCAGCTCTGCCCCATGTCTGCAAGTCTCTGAAACAACAAAACTATGTTCATGAAAAAATGAACTAGTTCCAGAGGCCCCATTCACTCTCAACAGAACAAACATCACTGAATGCAGAGTTATGTGTACCTAGGTCGAGAAGTCAACATGATGAACCATCTAAAACCTGAGCTGCACAGGAGGAAGAGAGCAGCATGGAATGCCTTCAAGAGCACGGAAGAAATAGCTCGGATACATCTCTTTTATTCCAGTGTTCTCCCTGCGTTAACATATGCCTCAGAGACCTGGGCCTTATGAAAGCAGGATGAGAACGCTATTTGGGTCTCCCAAAGAGAAATCAAAAGATGTATGATTGGAATATCACTCTTCACTCAAGTGAGAGAAGGAATCCAGAGTTCTGACCTCCATCGATGTTCCAGAGTCAGTGACTCTCTTGCTTTTGCCAAGGCATCGAAAATCAGATGGGTTGGACATGTAATGCGATTTGGAGATGACTGCTGGACTAGAGCCATCACCAGTGGATCCCACAGAACATCAAAAGATCACGTGGCTGCCCACCTACAAGATGGTCAGACTTCTTCATGTAGACCCTGAACGAACAGTTTGAGGCTCCTCGTATTCCTGAAGAAATCAGATGTTATTGGGGTACACTGGCACGGTATAGGGTCAAATGGAAATGTTTTGGTGCCCAGCTCGAATAAATTGGTGAATTTTGGGATGTCAAGGGATTACTTGATCCTCAAGCTGATCAAAAGATTGAGACAAACATTTGAAACATTTAAATAAAAGGTGGTATCAATGATCTTGTTTTCAAGCTTGATATTACTTGCAGAGTATGTTGTAAATATAAATATTATTTTCTTAGCCTGTATTTTTGAATTTCTTTCAAAATGTACTTCTGCAGGTATATTACTCCAAAAAAGAAGGTTTTGTTTTCCATAGATGAGATATCCTAGTCTTTATGGTTAATTATTTTCCTGTTTCTAAAATACTTTGATCATCTGTGACATGTCTTTTTTCTTTTGTTCATTTATATTCCACACTATTAAAAGTATCATTTTAAATATTTGTTCTATACAAATTACAAAATTAATATAAAAATACAGTATTTCATTAGTTAATATGACCCAGCAATACCACTCGGGAATATACCCTGGAAAGCCAAAAACATGCAGTGGAAACATCATCCCTACTTTTATATTCATAGCAGAATTATTCACAATAGCCAGAACCTGGAAACAACCAGAGTGCCCCAAAATTGATGACTGGATAAAGAAACTATGGTATATCTACACAATGGAATACTATGCAGCTATTAGGAAAAACGAAGTTATGAAATTTGCCTATAAATGGACGGATATGGAGAGGATCAAGTTGAATGAAATTAGCCAGAAGGAGAGAGACAGATATAGAAAGACTGCATTATTTGCATGACATAAACATATATATTACATATATATGTATATATGCTATATATATTACATATATACATATATATGTATATACATTACATATATATAGCATATATACATATATATATATACATATTATATGATACCAATATCCAAGGTCAGGCGAAAAGTGGATCAGAAGGTCTTGTCAAAAGTATAAATTACCACAAATGTGGGGGAGCAGAGGTTAGATAAGAATGAGAAGGGAACAGTGTGCCAATAATTGTTGAAAATCTATTACCACATAGAACTTAGCATTAAATACAGGCAAAAATACTCATGATAACATCTAAATATATGTATTATAATCCACAATATGTAAGAGAAGGAAGAGAGAACGAGAGAGAGAAAAAGAAAGAGAGAAAAGAGATGGTTGTCTAAGGGAGGGGGAGGGAATCAGGGACATTGGTGGTGGGAAATGGGCACTGTGGAGGGATGGGTGTTGGAACACTCTATGGCCGAAATCCAAACATGAACATTTTTGTCACGATCACGATCACGATCTTCCCGTTAATCATCTATTTGCTAGAGCGGGCACCAGTAATATCTCAATATGTCCTGTCACATGCTGTAGAGCCAAGGGCATCGGCTTGGTACAGGAATATAAAGAGCCTCAAACCATTATATTAGGTCATGAGAATGATCCAATATAATTGTTACTGGCATTTGGCATATCAAATACAACACGAGCAGCTTGCTAGGCTTGCCGTAGGGGAGGCATACTCTATAAACACCTCCAAATAAAGCCTTTATTGATGAACCGCGGCCGCAAGCGGCCAGACGAGCCGGGCTGTGATGGGCTGGTCGGCTGGGTGGAGTTCTGATGAGAGGGAAGTCCAATGTGGAAAATGGCGGCGCCCATGGAGTGGGTGGGGGGGGGTCGTCTGGCTTGTTGTGAGGTTCTGCCGGGTGGTGGGCCAAGGCTGGAACCCACCATGCCTCCCGACTGCCTCATGAACGGCTGGGCACAGGGAGAGCAAGGAACCGCTCTGCCCCATGTCTGAGAGTCTCTGGACCAGCATACCTGGGCCGGATTGAGGAAGAAACTGCTCCAGGGTGGGTGTCGATGATCCGGGCTGTGATGGGCTGGTCGGCTGGGTGGAGTTCTGATGAGAGGGAAGTCCAATGTGGAAAATGGCGGTGCCCATGGAGTGGGTGGGGGTCGTCTGGCTTGTTGTGAGGTTCTGCCGGGGTGGTGGGCCAAGGCTGGAACCCACCATGCCTCCCGACTGCCTCATGAACGGCTGGGCACAGGGAGAGCAAGGAACCGCTCTGCCCCATGTCTGAGAGTCTCTGGACCAGCATACCTGGGCCGGACTGAGGAAGAAACTGCTACAGGGTGGGTGTCGATGATCCAGGCTGTGATGGGCTGGTCGGCTGGGTGGAGTTCTGATGAGAGGGAAGTCCAATGTGGAAAATGGCGGCGCCCATGGAGTGGGTGGGGGGTCGTCTGGCTTGTTGTGAGGTTCTGCCGGGGTGGTGGGCCAAGGCTGGAACCCACCATGCCTCCCGACTGCCTCATGAACGGCTGGGCACAGGGAGAGCAAGGAACTGCTCTGCCCCATGTCTGAGAGTCTCTGGACCAGCATACCTGGGCCGGACTGAGGAAGAAACTGCTCCAGGGTGGGTGTCGATGATCCGGGCTGTGATGGGCTGGTCGGCTGGGTGGAGTTCTGATGAGAGGGAAGTCCAATGTGGAAAATGGCGGTGCCCATGGAGTGGGTGGGGGTCGTCTGGCTTGTTGTGAGGTTCTGCCGGGGTGGTGGGCCAAGGCTGGAACCCACCATGCCTCCCGACTGCCTCATGAACGGCTGGGCACAGGGAGAGCAAGGAATATGCTGTAATACCAAGTAATATGCTGTGCTGAGGTTTTCTGCTTTTTGTTTGGGCACCCACACCTAGCAGTACTTGGGCTGCTCCTACCCCAAAGCTAAAAGATCATTACTGACGCCTTGGGGATCATGTGGTACTGAGAATCAAGAGTGGGCATACAAAGCATGTACTCTAGTCACTCTGGCCCTGCTGTGCTAATTATTATAAATTTATAACACAAGTTCATGTTAATATTATCTTTATATATTTTATAAATTGTTATGGTATGTTTCTATTAAATTTGATAGTTCATTCTAAATAGTTTTAAAATGAAAATTGGTTTCTTTTTAATCAAATCTGGCTGGCCACTTTAATTTTCCCAAGTCAGCATACAGACCCAAAAGAGACTTAATATTTTTTTCTCCCCTTATTGTCAAGAATGGCAGCGTAAGTGCATGTCATTTCTATCAAAACCTAAGACTTAGCAGACAGGTGGAAGTAGAAAAATTTTTATGAAATAAGCTTCCATTCTTTTCTAACACTTTTTTTTAAATTACTACCTAATTGACTAGTGATAATTCTAAACTACTTTTGTTTTTTAAACTGGTTTTAGGGTTACAGTGCTCAGTGCCCATTCCTGGCCTCTCAGAATAACACTTTGGCAGGGCCGGAGAGATAGCACCGCTGGTAGGATGTTTGCCTTGCATGTGGCCAATCCAGGTTCAATCCCTGGTATCCCATATGGTTGCTGAGCACCACCAGAGTAATTCCTGAGTGTAGAGCCAGAAGTAACCCCCGAACATTTTTGTAATTGTTAAAAAATAAGAATGTAACAAAAAAATAAAATGATGTGCAAGAACTATGAAGTCTTAAATATTTCTCTTGACATGTCATCATACTAAGACCTGCATTTCCTTTAGGGACCAGGGCCAAACAGAGAAATAGTAAGCTATGTACTTCAATATTGCCCTATATATAATTTACACCTTGGTAGCAGTTACAGTCTCAAATTTTCCAACCTAACCTCTCAGCTGGGATATTTGCCTTTACAGAAGTGTGTAGGTGTATGATTTTTATGTTCTCTATTTTGAATTTCTCTGCCAGAGGAAAGCACTGTGAGGTGGAACATTTATTTCTTAATTCTTTCTCTAACTTTCTATGAACAATTTGAATTTACTTAAATTGTAGTCCAAGTTGCAACAGTAATCTTTGGAATAGTAACGTTTATTTGTCTATGCATTTCACTGATCTAGCATATTAATTATTTTAGTATTATAATGAGTAATGCTAAAACTATTACAAAATCTAAAAAAATCTTTATTTTACCAAGGAGGTTATTGTCTAACTCTTTGAAGTAGTTTGTGATCTCTAATCTGAACACCAGTGTGTCAGTCCAGAGAAAATTTCTACCAGTATACAGAAACATTCTTGGTACTTAACACAGAGAGCCAGGAGTAAGCCCTAAGCACTGCCAGGTGTGACCCAGAAACAAAACAAATAAAGTAAGAAAAGAAAATGTAGTTCTAGCAAAAGTAGCTAGAACATATAGACTTCTTGAAGATAGAAAAAGTGTCATAACACAATAAAGACTCAATATGCAAAGACATGGATAAATTGGTATGCAGCACAGGTGACATTACAGATTTTAGAAAACATAAATCTGTGACCCAAAGAGGAAAAAAAAAGAAAAGAAAAGATAAAAACATTAGAAAAACCATTTGTACAACAGGAAAAAAAGAGGAAAACTTGAGAAGGAATTAAGGAAGAATAATTAAATATATAACTATAATATTTCAATACACAGATCATCAAAAACATTAAATTCTGTGAAAGCTTTAGTGTAGTGATGAAAAAAATGGAAACATTTGTAAAATAGAACAAATATCTATCTGCTAAAGCATTTTTAACTCAGCAATGCAAATAATGCATATATGTATGTACTTCTCTGGGCCTGTAATGCAGACAATTCTTGCAATTGGAGCAAAACATATATTACAAGAATTTTCAATGAGATATTTTTTCATAATAACAAAAAATTATATTAAAATCTATAAACAGAAGAACAAATAAATTGCAATATGCTGAATGTAGCAATTAAAACTAAATCAGTTAAACATAATGTGATATGCATTAATTGCTAAAATGGGTAATGTTAAAGCTAATAAAGCTAATTGTTTAGCTGAGAAGGTTATCAGAAAACTCTCATCAAAGCTATATAACTGCTAATGGATACTTTTTATTTTAGTATTGATAAAAATGTGTCCTGAAAAATAGTCAACCCAAGAAGGCAGATACTGCTTGGCAGAAAGGACTTGTAATAAGAGAGATGTGTGTGAGATGACTTTAGCACTGTTATATAATACATCTGTACAAATAATCTAAATCAAATAAGTACGTATATTAAGATTTGACCATGCATTAAAAGGCAAACTAAAATGAGCATAATAATTTCTAAGGTCAGATGGGGAGACAAAATCAAGATACAAGTTCTTAGTGTGATTGCTTCTAGTCCTTTAGGCTAAGATCAAGTGTAGTACAAGTTCTTAGCATGAAACCCAGAATCGTAAAGCAATTCCAAATGGAAGATGGCAAGCAAAGCCAAGAAAACTGCAAAGTGCTATGAAAAAAAGTAATTGGTCTTTGTGTTTTGGTTACATTACATGAGATGACTGAAGGTTCCCTTTGTCCCCAAATGATAGAGACAGGAACCAGAGACCTTGCATTGTCTTGTAACTTTGTCATTTTCCCAACTTTAGGGAGTTTGAAGATCAGGGCATATTTTGACACTTGGTAATGTTTGGGAATAGCTAGTCTCAGACATTCATGATTGCTGCCTGCATGCATTCCATTGTTCATTTAAATAACGTGAAAGCCTCTCTCCCACATAGCAAGTAGGAAATTGGAAGGAACAAGCCATTATCTACTCCATCACAACAACCCTGATAATAGGGAGGCTGATTGAACATATGTCACTAAAATTGCCCAGTACTGTTTCAATCATTTGAATTTGGGCAGAAAGACAAGACACTTAAGGGAACTTGTGCAAAAGTTACCAACTCATTACAATACTTCTTTCTACAGCTTTAAAACATGCATGAAGAAAAGTGCCTTCATAAACTGCTATTCCCCTTTGGGTTTCAGCTTCAGGTCTGAGTTATTTGTGCAGTGTGGAAAGGCCCAAGAAATATTACATTCCAACTTTGTCTTGCTTCTCTCATGTCCAAATAATCTTTCTTCAGTGCTATTGGTGAAAGCTCCTCAAGAGATTAATGGGGTTGGAAGATGAGTTAAGTCATTTATTTTTCCATTCTATCATGAAAGGGTTCAAGGTTACCACTTTCAAAAAGCAGTCAATTGATCATGTGACCTACCACTAAGCATTTCTGAATCTCTTTCAGCATGTTTGAATTTATTCATGAAGGCAGAAAGCTTCATAAAAAAGGCTATGTAAAATTCAATAGGCCTGATGATGCTTTCCTTAAAGTCTTCTTGTCTGAGGCACATGCACATTTACATGTGTAATATGTAATATATGTTATTAAATTATAAATATATCTTTAATATGTTGGCGGCATTGTGATTAATAACAAAATAGTATCTATTGCAATCTTCTTGTAGGGACTGACTTCAAGATCCAGGCATATATATAGAGAGCAGAAAGACCAAGAAAATGTACAGGTTTATCTATGTTTTCACAATGCCTCCAACTATATATTAAACATCCCTAATTTTGCCTCAGTATGTATAATTTATATTGATTTTTCAGAACCAATTCAGAAAGACCTACAGAAATGTTGTTATTTCAGTACATACTCTGCATACTTCAATATGTTGTTCACATTGCATCTGGCAGGAGTCAAATAGTTTTGAAAACCCAGCCTGCATTCCAGATAAAATCTTCTTTAATGTTCTTCCTCACATAATGACTCTTCCATAATCAGGCTATGAATCCTAAATGCTTTCTTAAATGACATTTGAACCTTAACCTAAGGAAAAAGTAAAAAAAAGTTCTGTTGGTGGTTGTTGCTTACATGGTTATCACTTGTAATTCACTGTCACTGCAGTGAAAGGTCACTAAAAGGATAATAATTTTCAGCATGTAGAGGTGAATCTTACTACTGAAAAGAACAAGAAATATTCCTCAGCATCAAAGAGGGGTATCAGTGTTAAACCATGAAATATCCACATCAACTATCTTGACATTTGTATTTGTGACAATTTGGGTCCATCCAATGGCAGCAGTTTGTCTAAATTAATAAAACTACTTTTAAGTCTTGATATATATTGTATAATTTAGAGTCTTCCCATGTGCAAATATGAGCAGACACCTATCTTTCCTGGGAGCAACAAAGCAAAAAAAAATGACTCTGGAATAATTAAGATAGAGAGCCAGAGCTATAGCACAGTGGGTAGGTGTTGACCTTGCATGAGGCCTACCTGGGTTTGATACTCGGCATTACATATGGTCCCACTGGCACCGCCAGGAGTGATTCCTGAGCCGAAGAGCCAGGAATAAACTCTGAACATCACCAGGTGTGGCTCAAAAAAACAAAATAAATAAATAAATATATATAAATAAATAAATATATAAATGCATAAATAAATACATAAATCCATAAATAAATAAATAAAGATAAAGGGATGTACCCTTTTATAAAAACAATGCATAGCCTTCCATCTCTGTCTAAAATAACAGGCTCAGGAGCAAGCTTTCTATCTGTAGGAAACTTAGGCACCCATCCCAAACATTTTTTTGCAAATGCCCCCCACAAGGGACATCTGTGGAACACCTGGTTCTGGTTCTGGTGTTTAATAAGCATATATATGTGTATGTGTATATATGTATATATGTATATATACACATACACATATATATACATATATAGATATATACACATAAATGTATATACATACATCTATATAGATATATATACACACAAATACACACATATACACATGTATATGTGTGTATGTATGTGTGTATAGACAGATCTATAGATAGATAGATAGATAGATAGATAGATAGATAGATAGATAGATAGATAGATAGATAGATAGATAGATAGATAGATAGACGACAGACAGACAGACAGACAGACAGACAGACAGACAGACAGACAGACAGACAGACAGATAGATAGATAGATAGATAGATAGATAGATAGATAGATAGATAGATAGATAGATAGATAGATAGATAGATAGATAGATAGATAGATAGATAGATTGATAGATAGATAGATAGATTGATAGATATCCAAGTTTCTGGCTAAGAATAAATATCAGACCTTCTCATCTAAAGAAAAAAAACTATAAATATGGTGACATATGCTATATATAGAATCATTATAATCACTTAGCAATCTATACAAATATTGAATCATTATGCTATAAACCTGAAATATTTATCACAAACACTTTAATTAAAAACAAACAGTGGAGAGATAGTTCAGGGATTAAATCTCAGATCTGCAGCACCACATGCTACCTTCAGGGCCTGAGCAGTTCTGCAAATTCTGAAAAATCACTGAACTGCAGACCTGGTTAACTAAGAGTCAGAGGGAGAGATCTTGGGTTGGCCTTGGCACTTGGGAGGTACCACCCCTCCCTTTCTCACTAATGTATTCCCTCCCTGCCTACAAAAAAAGAGCAAGATTAACACATCTAACACACACTGAAGCTACTGTGTTTTGGGACTTATTCTCAGATGATTTCAGCAAATATGAAAGCCAGAGTAGTAATTGCTATTGAAGGACTAATTCAGTATAAATTTTTACTGTCCTGAAGAGGTAACTAACAAACTCTAGTTGATCAATTTGTTTAAAACTAATTCTAATTATAGGTCTTAGTGAATCTTCAACTTGAACTATATATCTTCACAGTTTTAGAAATGTTTCAGCCATTATATTTTCAAATTTTCTTCCTGTAGTCTGTCTTTCCTCACATCTTAAAAGCCCTCTCTATGAAGATGTTTGACTGTGTCTGATACATTTCCTTTATTTGCTCTTTTTTTATTCCTTTTATTTCTCTTTTCTTCAGTATATATACTTTTTTCCTATTCTATCTCATTCTTCATTATTTCTTTCTTGAATTCAGATTTTTCTTTTAGTTTACTTTTCATATAATTTAGACCCTTATTATAGTTTTCAATTCCAAATCCCTGTTTTATTAAATATTTCTTAATGTCAAACTATTCATATAATCACTCTAATATCTGAAACTAATATGTGCTTTTTTATTGCCTGTTTCCTCTTGGATTTTGGTCAATCTTAGAATTTTGTATGCATATTTTAAATTTAGTCTGAAAATAGTTATTTATAAGACTTAAGACTACTTTGATCTATAACAGCATATGTATATATACATTATATATTGAATATATAACAGATAAAACAATAAGTGGAATTTATCAATGTTTTTAATCCATCAGAGAGAAAATCTCCCTTTTGGTAACTCTCCAGGTTGTAACCTGCAGGGAAATGCTGGGGCACCCTATACAAAATCCGGGAGCAGGGTCAGGGATCCTCTTCTGCCCCTGGGTATCGGCAGCAGGAGGATGCAGACAGGAGAATCCAGAGAAGTTTCAGTACGATTTACTTAACAAAGTTTCTGGCATACAAATCAGAAATAGGAAACCCCCTCCCCAACTTAGTGTTCCCGGCTGTGCGAGGCCACAAGTAGAACAAGAGGACTGCTACCATGTGTTAAGGCCCTGGCAGAGAGGAGGATGCAAGAATAGGAGCACCAGCAGAAAAGGTGATAAAGAAGAAGAAAGGGAGAAAGGAAGCAGGCTAATTTTTATACCCCTGCAACCCACACCTCCTTCTCCAAAGGAAAGCCATCAGAGTCAAATTCCCTCAGGTAACTTCTCCCAGGACCTCACCTAGGCCTTTTGAGATGTTAATGTTGCCCAGCCAAGATCTGCCTTGGAAGAACCCTGCAGGAGTGGAGGAGGGGCTTCTGCAATGAAGTGTATCTCAGAATACAAAGGCATGCATCTTTGTCAAAGAATATTGTATTGCCAGTTATATATTTCTATTGCCAGTTATATATTTCTCCAAACCTTCACAAGAGTCTCATCTTTACTTCATGGTCGTTTTGTATATCAGCCTTTGAGTTGTCAGAGAGCTATGTTTGCTTGCTTGGAGGCAAACAGCATTTCTCTTTGATCTAATTATTTAGAGATACAATGTGACCCGGCAAATAAACTGGTAAGATCTAGCTAGTCCCATGTTGATTGTGGCAGCATGAAAGAATATTTATTTATACCAGCCAGTATAGAATATATGGTCAGATAAACTGCCACATTCAAACTGTCCTCCTCTGATCTACAAAGTGGCCTGAAGAAGGCAACTCCAGGCCAGATGCAGAGGCTCTGGGCAGCAGTATACTGCAACAGTAACCTTATTGAATTCTAATCCTTTTTGCTTATCTGTTCTCCAATTTGAGCATGCAAGACTTCTCAGTTTCTAAGTCTCTAGCCTATTTGTATTGATAAATTTCTCAGGAAAAAAATGTTTTAACATATCTCTTCTAGAAGTTTATTTAACTCTACAATTCTTTATTAGTACCCTTTCAAATAAATTACTCAGATTTCTACTGCTCAGCTTGATAGAATGAACAGTGCAAGGAGGTGCTCTGCTGTTTCTTGATATAGATTTGATGTATGTAATGTAACTGAGAAGTATGTGAGAAAAATATGTATTAACACACAGTATTTTTAAACTGGCTAATCAAACTGATTTTCAGGGGAAAATATTTTAAAATAATTTATAAGAGAATTAATTTGAGAGTAAACACCACAAGGTAGCTTGGAGTTTAAGAAGTGTACCTTCAGGCCATGATCTGAAACCTAATGCTGCCACAAGAGTGCAAACCAAATGTAATAAAATTTGCATATTGTTGACATAAAAATAATTGAATAGGTGACTTTTAAAAACTGGGTGTTTCAGTACAGCTAATGAGATAACCACTTTAGAAGGGTGATTCAGATCTATACATTTTCTCAGTAACAATTTGTAATTATAGCAGTTTCACTGTTGTGGAGTCTTATCATTGTTATTATTTTTATTAAATCAGTGTGAGATAGACCATTACAAAGCTATTTGTGATTGGATTTCAGTCATACAGTGTTTCAGCTCCCATCCCTCCATCAGTGCACAATTCCTAACATCAGTTTTTCCAGTTTCCCTCCCAAGTGCTCATCCACAACCTGCCTTATGGCACACTTCTCTCTCCCCCTATGAATCTCTCTCTTTCTATTTCTCTCTGTCTTTTTTCTTTCCTTTTCTCTTTCCTTTTGTACATTTTTGTTTGCAATATTCAAGGCTTAGCATGTATATATCCTTTACCTACTTTCAATGCTCAGTTCTAGTCTAGAGTTACCTTTTCCAACTATTATTGGACATGGCAGCTTTTTAATCCCTTTTTAAATTTTTATAATTCCAAAAAAGCTTAGATCCTGTCTGCAATATATATTACTCATTTATTCTTTTTAAATAAATATTATCAGATTATGAGAACAAAAAAATGTTTATTCAAATGCCTTGTTATATAATTAAGTATATAGAAATATATATTCCAGTTAATCATCAGAATTTTATTTCAGAGATGCTAATTTTTAATTTTTTTATTGTATTTCACATCTTTAGTTTTATATGATGTTAGATCAAATAACCACTCATTTGATTTACATTTGAATGCATGTAGTATGTCAGAAATTTTTGTTACTTAAAACTACTTGGGGAAAAGTTGTCTTAATGGATAAAACAGGACAATTTTAGCTTTAGTTGGAAGTTAAATTTAACATTTAAATTTTTTTTTTTTTTTGCTTTTTGGGTCACACCCAGCGATGCTCAGGGGTTACTCCTGGCTCTGCACTCATGAATTACTCCTGGTGGTGCTCAGGGAACCATATGGGATGCCGGAATCGAACCCGGCCAGCACAGGCTGGCTGCGTGGAAGGCAAATGCCCTACCATTGGGCTATCGCTCTGGCCCTTGAAATCTTTTTTAACTAAATGATTCTTATTTGCTCTTCCCTCTTACTACTTATAGTAAAATCTCAGAATATGCATAGATGAGAGACCTGATCAAGAATATTGCAAAGGGACTAGAAAGAAAGTGCTACCATGAAAATACTTATTCATGTGGTCCTAGAGTAGTTAAAGATTTGCATGTGAAACTCTGGATGCTTTAAAGTTGTATTTGAAAGCAACCAGACATGCTTTGACTGTTATATTAACAGTCTTAGGAAAGGCTTTGGATCCCTTAGTATTCTATGTTCCTGCCTCCACTTTGGTCCCTCTCTGGTTTCTGTATAGGATGTCTTTGGTCTACACTGCTCTCATTAGTGCTTTCCTGCAAAGAGCAACCTGGTCATGTTGGCCTTTAGATCTATATTTTGGACTTTGAGATTTGACTCTGATATTTTGGACTTTGAGATTTGACTCTGAGTCTCTACCCCTGGAACTCTGTGCCCAGTGGCTCTGTTTGTGTTTTAACCTATCTCTTACAGAATTTTAACTCTATACGTCTTTATTAGTACCCTTCCAGATTAATTGTTTGGATTTCTAGTCTGCATTTTGCTGTAATTTGTGTTTTTGAGCCATGCCTGACTGATCTCAGATTTTATTCCTGATTCTATGCTCAGGGAGGGCTACTGGCAGGGCTTGCAGGAGTGGATGGAATGCATGGGATAGAACCCAAGTCAGCAACATGCAAAGCAAGAACTTTACCATTGCACTCTCTCCAGCCCCTCCTTTGTTCTTTTGACTTCCAACTTCCTTGGTTCTCTGGCCATGGCCTTTTGTTCATGACTGAGAACACTGCTGTCCTGTGGTCTCTCAGGCATAGGGGTGGCAAGGTTATCACCTTTCTATGGCCTATCACCTTTCTCGATCCCATCCACAGATGTAATTAACTGGTTACATCTTTGGTAGGTGAGATAAAAAAGACTTTATTAGTTTACCTGATGCTTCAGCCTTCCCTCCACTAACATTGTGAGTGTAACTGGGACAAATAACAGTACAGGGTTTAAGGTACTGTTAACAGAATAGTGGTTTAGCTAATCTTGACGGTACAGGCGCTAAAATATTGTTAACAGCACAGGGGTTAAGGTTCTGCTGCCTTGAATGTGACCCAGCTCTGCATATTTCCTAAACACAGCGCCAGGACTAACTCCTGAATACTGCTAGGCATGATTTAACTAGCTAACTAACTAACTGAATGACCGACCGACTGACCAACCGACAGAACGACCGACCGACCAACTGACCTACGGACCGACCAACCGACAGACTGACAGATGCACAGACGGACTGATAGACCGACGGACTGATTCCTCAAAAGAGTATGGAGTAATTTAGTGTTGTGTATTAATTATAGACATCAGAATTTTTTAGACCATTTATCACAAATTCATCAGTTTACTATATGAAATATCTAATGTAGAGTTTTCTGGTTTTGAGGGTTAAGGGAAGGTTAATGCTTTCTTATTGTGTTCAGTGGAAAAAGTATATTAAGTAATAGTTTATGTTTTCTGAATTTCCATTAGCAGATACCAAGTGGTATTTTAAAAATTTATATTATTTTAAAATTATATAAACTAATGCTTATAAATTAAACATAAACTCTAGTAAATCAATGTTAAATTGGTGATATTAACATAAATGGAAAGAAATCACAGAAAAATTTCTGAACAGAGTGTGAACAAATTCTAGAGTCCATTGATTTTTAGTGTTTAGCAGTCTCTGAATAGTGTTCCTGGCATTCTCTTCAATATCTTCCCAGAATTCCGCACAAATGTAATTTATATCCATGTACATAAGTTTACATGAACATTTAGAGATGCATTGTTCTTTTTTCCTGTTTATATTACACAGGGAACTGCTGTGCCTGCATTGTCTTGTCTCAGCCTCACTCTTTTTTCATTCATTATTATTTACGTGGTTAAATCTAATCTCTTTTCAGTGACTGTCCAGTTTTTAACCCCATTCTCACCCATTAAAAGCAGGTTCCATATAAATTTAAAGTCACTCTAAATTTCCACATGCTGCAGCTTATATGAGGGTATTTTTAAAATAAAGTTTAATAGAAATAAAATACTGTCATAATGATTATATTAGAGTATAATCTTGCATAAAAGTCTAATATATTACAATTTACAATTTATGTTCATTTTTCTAGGCACAATATACAAATTCATATATTATGATTTAACATACATTAAGACTTTAATATAGATCTATCATGAATCGTAGAGCTTTTAAAACACCTACTATGATACTTGTTTAATAAAAATCTTTAGTGGTGATATAGTATAAAGTAGCTAATAGAGATATGAAGTGATAAAAACACGAAAGCTTATGTGGGTTGTATTATGGCAAAATAAATTTGAGTCCTTTATTCCTTACTTGAAAGTCCTTCCTAATTCTGGGGAATATTCAAGCTTCACTATTAAGTTGTTTACTCATTTGTCATAATATACTCATTACACAGTTGCAAACCACGGATGCTTCAGAGATTTACATTCTGATTTTCAGGCTTAAACTTACTGATACTGTGCCATGGGCATTTTTCTTTGGATAAATTTCTATTATCATTCTGTAGTTCCTATTCTAACACTTTTACTGCTTAGTCTCTTATTGAATAGTCAAACCTTAGGATGCATTTGAAATTTGTTTAGGGATTTCCTATGCATAATAATATTGCTAGTCAATATCCTTGATTTAATGAATAAAATAATGGCAGATGCATTTTATTTTTCCTCTTAAAAAGTAGTTATTAGACATTACTTTATAACTAGTGGGTGTCAGATTTATTTAAATTGTCACTGAACAAGTCTGTGATTTTATATATTATTTCTGTATTTTGGCATTTAAAGAGCTAAATCTTTTAAGTACTATTTGATTAATGTACATCTGATGAGATTATAATTAGCAAAATCGATTTCCTTCAAATCTCATTTAGTTTCTAAATTTAAGTGCTTCTCTCTTCCCCCAAAACCAAGAGATTTTTTTGCGCCTTCATTTAATCATGGCAGTCACATATACTTTAAATCAAACTTGGAGACCTTTATAGTTAAACCTAATTTTTCTCATTAAGCTAGGTAGATATGAGTATACATTAATTTTTATTGAATTTAATTTTATATGATTTTTAATGTAAGACCATTAAATCTAAATGGGGTCAAATTGTTGAAATAATAGGATGGTCTGACATATGTCTAGTGGTGAGATAATTTAGATGTTTTGGGCTGTTTATAACTGAAATTTTGATTTTACTTTACTTCTAACTTTCCCTTTGAAAGAAAAGCACAGTGATTTACTTTTTCATAGAAAAAAATAATACTTATTTTCTAATTTCCTAACAGTCATTTAAATAGTCATTTATCTCCATAATTAATTATATACTTAAGCAAAATTTAGAATTATGCACCACCAATACTTGTTTTATCTCTGTTGCCCTATGAACTAACTGAGCCAATAAACTGATGGTAATGTTGATAATGACAAGAAACTCTCTTTATGTTGTGTGTGTGTTATGTTTAACGCTGAAAAGCACATCCATTAAGGTGAGGACAATGGGAACTTTCATCTATCTGAAGTGTCATCAGAACATCACTCAGACTGCTATTTTCTTGACTTTAAATTCAACTTCAGTCACTTGCTAATGGTTATTCCTTAGGGAATTTCATTACTTTTCTAAGTCTATTATTATCTGTAAGATAGCAATGAACTCTGTCTCACGCTCATTGATTTAAAGAAAGCCTTTGATTCTGTGGAGACTGAAGTGGTCATCAAAGCCCTAGCCAAACAGGGAGTTCAAACCCAATACATCAAGATCCTTCGTGAGCTGTATTACGGATTCACCACCAGGATCTCACCATTCTACAAAGAAGTGATCATCAATGTCAAAAGAGGGGTTCCGCAGGGTGATACCATTTCACCAAAACTCTTCAGCGCCACCCTCGAGAACATCATGTGACAATTAGAATGGGAAAGAATGGGAGTGAAGATAGATGGTCGGCAACTACACCCCCTCTGCTTCACTGATGACATCGTTCTAATAACACCAAACTTTAGCCAAGTGGCACAAATGCTGGCTGACTTTGACCGAGAAAGTGGAAAGATAGGTCTATAGCTGAATCTCAGCAAAACTATGTTCAGGAAGAATGAACTAGTTCCTGAGGCCCTATTCATTCTCAATGGAACAATCATCTCTGAATGCAGCAGTTATGTGTACCTAGGTCGAGAAGTCAACATGATGAACAATCTAAAACCTGAGCTGCGCAGGGAGGAAGAGAGAGCCATGGAATGCCTTCAAAAGCATTGAAGAAATAGATAAAAGACAAAGAACCTCCAGCTCTGGGCACATCTCTTCAACTCAACTGTTCTCCCTGCATTAACATATGCCTCAGAGACCTGGGCCCTACGGAGGTAGGATGAGAATGCTATTTGGGTCTCCCAAAGAGGAATCGAAAGAGCTATGCTTGGAATATCACACCTCACTCAAGCGAAAGAAGGAATCGGAGCTCCAACCTCCGTCGCTGTTCCAGAGTCAGGGGCTCTGTCTCATTTGCCAAGGCATCAAAAAATCAGATGGGCTGGACATGTAATGCGATTTGGAGTTGACCGCTGGACTAGAGCCATTAGTCGATGGGTGTCAGAACTCTGGATTCCTTCTCTAACTTGAGTGAGACATGATATTCCAAGCATAGCTCTTTTGATTCCTCTTTGGGAGACCTGAATAGCATTCTCATCCTGCTTTAATAGGGCCCAGATCTCTGAGGCGTATGTTAAGCAAGGAGAATGGTGGAGTCAAAGAGCTGTGCCTGGAGCCAGAGGTTCTATGTTCTTTTGCTATTTCTTCGATGCTCTTGAAGGCATTCCATGCTGCTCTCTTCCTCCTGGGCGTTGCTCAGGTGTTAGGCAATTTATCCTGTTGAGTTCTCGACGTAAGTCCTATTCTAATTGTTGCATGCTGTTCTCGAGGAAGGTACTGAATAGTTTTGGTGCAATGATATCACCTTGCCGAACCCCCTCTTTTGATATCAATGATCACTTCCTTGTAGAATAGTGAGATCAAGGTGTTGAATCTGTAATACAGATCATGAAGGATCATCATGTGTTAGGTTTGAACACCCTATTTGGCTAGGGCTTTGATGACCACTTCGGTCTCAACAGAATCAAAGACTTTCTTTAAATCAATGAACATTAGACAGAGCAGCATCTTGAACTCCTTACAGATCTCAATGAGCTTGGTTACTGTGTGGATATAGTCAATTGTGCTGAATCCTTTTCTAAAGCCAGCTTGCATGCATTGTTGTCCTTCATGTAATGTTCTGCCAGTCCTGTTCATAATGACTCAAGTGGGCTGGGTGCTGTTTGCTTTTGGCCAAGGAAATGCCATGTCAGATTTCATAAGGGAGAACGTTGGGAATGACATATGCATCCTGTGGAATTTGGTATATGGGCAAGTGGAAGTGACTATCTGGGAGATCCAAGTAAAAGTCATGAATAATCTTCTTCATTGCCTTCCTGGAAGATGTGACAAATTCATCAGTACATTGGAAGGCAGTCATTTTGATCTTATAGTTGGCGAAGGACAGTCGGGCATTGGAATGTTTTTTCCCAGCTTCTTCTGCATCGTCCAGTATTGCTGCTTTTCTCTCTTTTGGTCTTCCTGTATCAATTCTCTGTACTGTTTCGTGAGCTGAGATGTTAGCACATGGTTGCCTGAGGCTCGCGCCTTGTCACATTGCCAAATGAGCTCAACAGTTTTTGAGGACAGGTGTCTTTTTGTGGCTTTCTTTCTCGGTGTTCTTCACACAATCATGGTGGTGCTGAACCAGTTGGTTGTATTCTTTTTCATTGATGTCGCCAATGATGGTATTTTCCCAAGTTGCTGCAATGGTTCCAAAGAGTTCTCAGTTGGTTGTTATTCTTGGAGTTCTCTTCTTAAACTTTGCAACCTTTTCTCCCCAGTGCATGAAATAGAATTTTGCACAAAGGAGAAAGTGGTCCGATCCTTGTTGGAATTTTGGGTCAACAGCAATATTGGTCAAGCAAAACTGGTGATTGAATATAATGTGGTCAATTTCATTGTGGAACTGTCCACCAGGAGATTCCCATGTCCAATGTTTAGATTCAGCCTTCTAGAAATGTGAGTTCCCATGAATGGTCTTGGTGAACATAATGAACTCAGATAGTCTCTCACCCTATTCCTTCCATTCTAGTCCATGGCTCCTAATGTGGAGTCTTTGGCAGATCTTCTTCATCCTATCTTGGCATTAAAATCACTGAGTATAATTTTGTAGAAGGTGTTATCTTCTTTATAGAACTCTTCCTCTTCTATGTAGAATTTCTTAATTTCTTCTTCCTTGTATGTGGATGATGGTGTGTAGACAATGAAGAAAGAAAGAAACTGCTGGCAGTGAGCCATATCTCTTCAAGTGTAATCATCTATATGGTTTGTTAGGCACTCAAATGAATCAATGTTCATGGCCAGGGTTGTATTGACAAGGACACCTACACCACTGATGCCTCTTTTGACGCATGTTCCAACAAACAGTTCTTCTCTGGTGTCAAATACGGCGTGATGTTATTGATGCCTTCTCATCTTGGTTAGACCAATGATGTTGTACTTGAATTTTCATGCTTGCACCATCAGGTCCTTGATATATACTTCCAATTCCAGCATACATGCATTGAAAGTGCAGACAGTCATTGTAGTCCTTCTTTGTTTTAGCAGCCTAGTTTGGCCCTGATATTTTGTCAGTCGCCTCCTTGCTTTTCCTTCTTAGTGCTGCTGTAGTTAGGGCTTTTTCAGGGTCAGGAGGATAAACTTTGTTTTTACTGGTTTTGCATATCAAATAAGCATGGGACAGCTTGCCAGGCTCTGCCGTAAGGGCGGTATACTCTCAGTAGCTTTCCAGGCTCTCTAAGATGGGTTTGTAGAATATTCTTGGTAATTTGCAGATGAATATGCAACAGCGAGAGCTGGTAACAGCTCTGCCTGGTGTATCTGCATCTGTGGTTCAAGCACACCTGGGCTTGAAGTACTTTCCTCTGTAGGATGGGTCTCTGACAAGCCAGACTTGAGATTGGCTTTTCTCTGGGTGAAGCTCTGACGAGCTGTGGAAAATGCTGATGATGAAAAATGCTGCCAGCACAGTGTGGGGGTTCCTCTGGATTCCTCTGAGGCTCTATTGGGTTTGTGGGCTTGGGCCGAAAGTTGCTCTCCGTCACTCCCCCTTGTGGTCAGTGGAGTACAGGGAGTGTAACGAGGAAAGCTGGTAGCAGCTCTGACTGGTGTATATGTGTCCGTGGTTCAAGCATACCTGGGCTTGAAATACTTTCCTCTGTAGGGTGTTTATCTGACAAGAGTATCTGAAACACACAGGTGACTCCAAACTCTGAGTGGGTTACTGTAGGGGAAAAAATCAACCATGACCTCTGCAAGAATAGGAGTGAGCAGCTGGAAAGCAGACTGGGTAAGTTGGCCCTTACTTCTGCCTTTAATTACCTTTTATAATGAGGGAGAAAAGTAATTTTGTCAAAGCATGATCGGTAGGTGGTCTGACCCTGGAATGCTCCACCTCTTTACCTAGAAAGATGTACCCAGATGGTGGGTACCAGGATGATCAATCAATTCACTCACATTTCCAATGTGACTGCAAATCAAGATTACTGATTAGGTTTCTCATGCATCCCTTAGGATAAGTAGATAAGTAGAGGAAGACATCCTCAACTATCCCTAATCAGACAGGTTTTTGTTTTGATAGTGAATTTGACTCCTGATTTCTTTGAGATGGCTTTAGTAGAAGAGAATTGGGCCTCTTCAGGCCTGGATTCTTACTGCCTTGTTCCTTTTTACCCAGAGGGTCTTTTCCTTCCCTGCCAGACCAATACAAATAAATATATCTGAGTCTTGTCACATCATAAGAGTCTTCACAATAAAGTGCCATAGTAGAGATGAACAAAGTGCTCACATATTTTTATAACTTATACAAGACTTCTCTACAATTGAGATAAATGGTCAATAATATAACTCATGAAAGAAATGTGGTTGGTTAATATCCCTTTTTAAAAAATCTTATCCTACTAATTTTCCAAGGTATATAGTAACATTTTGTTCTAGTTCTTAAGTAATATCTCCAATTCACTCAATTCACTAGCATCAACTTCCATTTAAAAAAGATAGATCTCTTAGCAACTTTAAAATTCATTATAGAAACACCCATGCAGAGCAGAGCGTGACAGACAATGCTGCAGTAGCAGTGGTGATTATAAATGATTCGTCTACAAAATGTGACTCTACAACCTTGAAACAGTGCCATCGGGTACATTATGCATATGGCACTGATGCCCACGCAAAGACTTGTAATTACCAAGCACATGTTAAAGGATATAATTTCTTGCTATGGGAAAAATCAAATATCTTGTCTCTTAGCTCAAATATGGTTCATATCACTTTAATGTGTGACAAAGGTACCATATACTCAATTTTACATGTTACCTCTGAATGTCAAACAATGCCCTGGAAATGTCCAGTAGAATCTGGGTGCAAAACAGGAGGTATATCACTCAGGACAAATGTTTCTAGTTTTTTTTTTTATCTGCAAAAGGGTTGTTATATGTCCTAGCGGAGTGAACTAAACTTTTTAGTTGCAAACATCAAAGCTAAAAATAAAATGCTCTAGGGGAGTATATCAAGAATAGGTAGCACTTAAGGACTTTAGATACATTTAAAGACAAGACTTTGTTTCAAAGGATAATATGATTTCCTTATCCTTGGTACTCTGAGGGCAAATGGAAATGATAACCAGAAATCTTCATAATCTGGGACCCTAAACCCATATCTATGGGGGAATCATGTCACTGTATTCTAATACCAATTGAATATGTGATTCTAATTCCTTAGTGCCAAACTCATAAAGGTACCCTAGAGGTATGAAAAAGTTAAGCCTCTCAAATACATATTTTACTCTTTCTGAAAAAAAAGCAGAGATTGTTGCTAAACCTCTCAATTAAAGAGAGGTTAAATTCCATCTTCAAATGGATCATTATTCAAATACAAATCATTATTCAAATAATCTTTTATAGCCTAGAAATTTCCTCTTCAATCCATTTCAATATAGTCCTAGGCATATGAGGTCAGCTGCAGTTCTTACCATTAATCTGAATTAAACAGATCAAAGACAAAACTACATAGCTTCCATCTCCTTTACCAGTTTCCCGAAAATTTTTTTTCTGAGTTGTCATTTAACAGAGTGAGGTAGGAAAGACAAAATGTTAACTTTCAAACATCTGAGGGGGAAATATGATAAAATAGTCTTTTCCATTTATTCTGCCACAGATATTTACTGTATGCTTCTATGGGCCCTGAATACCATTCTTGTTGCATAGGATATATCACAGAAAGTTTGTAACTTATGGGTATATCACAGTGTTGTAGACAAGAGAGACCAAAACTATAATCTGACATGTTATGTGCCTAGGAGGAAAACAATAAAGAGATTCAAAGAATAGAGGAAAGTAATGGTGAGAGGAAAGTCTATATGAAAAGGCACATTCTCATTGTAGAAACCAAAATAGAGAATGAATGCCATTTAGAATGGAAGAAGAATAAGTAAAGATTCTGTAGTTTACAGGTTTATGAAGCAGCAAAGGCACCGTGACTAGAGTTGGGTGAGGTGGAGGAACAGGGCAAGGTGATAATGAAAAATGAGTTCATAGGCATGCCGGGGTCATATGGCAAATGGCAGATTAATTACCTTTGTTTCCTTTCTCCTCTATGTTGAGACCTATGGTCTCTGTTACCAGGAGCATAGATTTTGACCTGTTTTATTCACAAATATCTCAGACAGTAGGGAGAAAAATAAAGCACTAATACGCAACAACAAAATGGTACCCTGAAACTAGCAACATAACTATAGAACTATGCTGCCTAGTGGTCACCAAAAAGTCAACTGAGAGAACTTTCCTGGGAGTGAGTCATTTTGGGTTTGTTGCTAGATATTTGGAGAAGTAACAATTATTCCGCTCTGTACTTGGCATTCAAGTATTTATGCTTTAAAATTGCTTTAACCTTTAAGACAGAAATAGCCTAATGTCCTTCAATAGAAATTTTGTTGCCACAAATATGCATTTATAAAATAGGTTTCCCACTTATAATCTAAGACTAAGTGGAGGGAAAAAGGCAACTCCACTAGGAACCTTATAAAAATGTACATAGTAAAACTGACTCTTCAGTGCCCTATATGATCAGCAAAGTAATACAGCCTTATTCTTATCAGGATAGCGTCTAAAGCATGGTGCCTCTAATACAACCAATTTCCCAACTTAAGTAGCAGAATCTGTGCTGTGTAGGTCTTTTTGTTGCTTATTTCAGAATTTACATGACAATAGTCTGTAAGTATATCTTATTTTCTTAAGTACACTACCTATAGACATATCATAAACATTTTGAAAATGATACTTTCCTGAAATCTTTTGGTTTAATGGAAGTTTAAGAATGGAAGAAAACTGAAAGCATGTTGAGTACTTAATAAAGATGTCCATTTAATCAAAAAGTTCTCTAAATAAACCTAATGTTTTTCTATTACTATTTATAATTCTTTCTCCAATTGTATAGGTCTAAAATGTCGACTATATATTGCTATGTAATGGGAAAGATACCCATTGAGAAGCCTTGCTCTACTCTTACTACCATCTCTTTCTGATTGGTTATCTTTGGGTAATCTTAGTTAAAACATTAACCATATTCTATACAACTGAAAAATTGGTTCTGATTTCCTTGGAGTTTATGAACATATAATGAATAATGGAATGCTTTTCTATTCTGGACATCTTGGTGTAGTTTGGATTTTTCTTTAAATTTATTAGTGAAGGTGATTTTTCTTTAAATTTATTAGCATACGTGACCCCCTTAATAGTGTTTGGGAGTCACTCCTATAAGGTGCTCAGGGATCTTATAGTTTGAAGAATGGAATCTGGGCCTTCTGCATGAAAAGCAAAGGCTCAGGGGCTGGAGTGATAGCACAGTGGGTAAAGCATTTGCCTGGCATGTGGTCGACCTGGGTTCGATTCATAGCATCCCATATGGTCCGCCAGCACTGCCAGGAATAATTCCTGAGCTAAGAGTGCAGGGTATGACCCAAAAAAGAAAAGAAAAAAAAAAGACCCAGTCCTTTGCCTGGACTTCTTGTGTTCAATTCTCCCTTGTTTCCTGATTATGTTTGAACTGACAAGTTTCTTTACATTTTCCTGTTTATACTCATGAAGAGCTGCTACTGGCTCTTTCTGTGCTCAGTTGATCATGAGGCATCGGGGAGGGAAAGCGAGTTCTAGCCCTGGTCCTTCATCCCAATAGAGCCTCGCAAGAAGCCAGAGGAACCCCCACACCATGAGGGCAGCCATTTTCAACATCCGGACTCCACAACTTGTCAGAGCTCCACCCAAGAGAAAAACCCATCTCCCCATTGCAGTTCATCAGTAAATGCATGAACTGAGAGCCTACTGCTACAGAGTATCCCACCCACAAGGCAGAGCCTGGCAAGATTCCCATGTCATAATTGATATGCCAAAACAGTAACAATTATAGACCTCATTCCCATGACCTGAACAAATGGTTTGAGGCTCTGTGTGTTCCTAGAGTGAGCACATGCCCTTGGGCTACACTAGCACATGACAGGGACATATGGAGATGTTACTGGTGTCCACTCTAGCAAATCAATGAACAACGGGAAGACAAGTGATACAAGTGATACTCATTTCACACCCTAAATATGCTTGTTCACGTCAAGTTCTTCTGTGAACGTTTTATTTTCAAGGTCAACTGCAACTTTATTTTAACACTTCATAGAAATTGATATATGTAATTTTAGACCATTGACCTCAACTGGCACAGACAGGCAGAGACAAATGAATGTAAAGGAAATAGAAGTTTATTGGGGTATGCTCCCAGGCAGACCCTACCTGCCCCTAGTGAGGCTGAAGTAAAGCCACACCCGGAAGAGACTAAACAGGATATTTAAGTTTTCTTCCATGGGAAAGGGAACTAAGCACTAGTGGAACTGGTAAGCTTGGTCTGGCTCCTATTATCTATAATGGGGTTGAAGTGATGAAACATAGAACGTGGCCTAGTAGCTTCTTAGCTAAAGGTAGGCCATGAATCCTGTCTTCCATACTGGCGCAAGGTGATCTCTATTCCAGAAATGTTTCTGTCTCGTCAGCTGATTGCCATTTGGTCCCAGTTGCTATTTTGTCTGAGCAAACCTCACAATAATACCTGCTAATTAAGAAATTAAATATATCAAAGATGCAATAATTACACTTTATGGTATAATACTTTCTATAGGAAAAGAAAATTTGTTGTTAAAATCTATTTCTTAAACTATAATAATTCTCTTTTCTCTCCATTTATCTAACCATTACTGATGATTAGAAATATCTACAGGGATCTAAGTGTTCAATATCTATGCTACCTAACAATAACTGGGGGCTGAGTGATGGCACAGAGGTAGGGCATTTCCCTTGTACATAGCCAACCTGGGGGTATAATTTCTGAGTGCAGAGTTAGAAGTAACTCCTACAAATTGCCAGGTGTGAACCAAAAAATAAATAAATAGAGATAGATAAAAGTTTTTCTAACATATTTTTCTCAAAGCCAAATGCACCTAGCCTACAAATTTTTATAGGAAGCTAATCAAATCTTATATTACAAACTTGCTTTCCTGTAAAGCAGAGAAGTTTTTAGCCCCAGCACTTGCACAGTAATAAGTGACCCATCCACTATACCAGTGATATTCAACAACTAATCCAGAGACTATTCCAGGTTTGTGTGTATATTAACAAGGTGAAAACCACTGTTTGTGTCTGCACATGCATGTGTCTATGTGTGTATGTTTGTGTGTATGTTTATCTTATGTATATATGTACATATTTATACACATATATATGGGGCTATTGTTATTGAGAAACTGAAACTATTTCAGAAACTATTTTTTTAACTTAGGCACTGTGGTTGACAGGAGAGTGTCAGTTATGCAATATTTCACCTCCAGTTCCAAGTTCAGTGTACTTTTCTATCTCCAGGTTTCTTCCCAACCATTAATCTGTATCCCTCAACAGGAACATTTTAAAGTTTAATTATCACAGTTTGGGCCCCATAGTTTAGAGCAACGTTGGCTGTAAGCATGGATATATCTAAGATACATTCAAATATCTGTTCTCTACCCCAAAGATTTATATAAGGCCCCTGAACCTTCTGATAAATCAAAGCATCACAGGTTGAGACACTGCATTTTAGTGGGACCAAGTGCATTTGAGTAACCCACTAAGAAAGAGCATAGAGTAACCATAATGTCATGGCAAATCTTTGGAGCCATGTGGTAATATTTGTAACCATCATAGCAAACCCAATTAGTTAAGTGCAGATCAGGAGTTTTGCTCAGTTACGGTAAAGTGAAATGCTTTAGTAACCCATAAAGATGTTGTTGGATGGAATAATTGCTCTTAATCCTGTATTTAAGAGTTTGAAATCATGATCAGACTGCCTTCTGGGAAGCAGCCATGATACTCTATAGTGTGACCCTTCTCTATTTTTCTCTCACAGACATTTTTTTTTTCTGAAAAATATGGTACTGGCCTCTTCTAAATTTCTATTTTTAAAACAGCAAAAACCCTTGGAATATAGAAACTATAAAAGGCTAAAAGGAAAATAAAAGTGCCTGCCTTACAGGAAGGATGGAAAGTGAGAGGGAAATTGGAACATTGATGGAGAGAAGTGGACATTGGTGAAGAGATTGGTGTTGGATCGAATATTATAGGCCTGAAACTCAGTTATGAATAACTTTGTAAATCATGGTAACTTGGTTTAAAAAAAATAGAGGAAACTCATGTTTCTGAAACAACGCTTTCTCTGATCACAATGCCCCATTTTTAAGTGCCTATTTCTTAGTGATACAACTGAGGAGCTGTTATTTTGACTATTTTAATTAAAGAAAATTCAAGTAGTCACATAAATAGTTCTGTCCTAGACAGTGAAGATCCATACTGAAGTCACCAAAATAACTTTTTTAGGGACAAGGAAAGTTTTTATGGCCAATTGAATGCTTAAAATAATTTGGACAGGGAATCTTATTTTTATTAGTTTGAAATTTGATTCCAGTTTAAATTCAATATCTATCACCATCACTTTCCTTTATAAATAACTTGAGCGGGACTAGCATGTCTGTTTATCAACCTCAACTACTATAGCAATGGGGGATTAGCTAAGACTGTGTACCAGAGGTGAGATGTCTTCCCATGGCTAAAGTTTCCATTTTAAGGGGAGACATTTTGAGCATCTTAATGATCACTGATTCTCAGAGATGACTTCAAAAAATACTTTGAGATGCATTCTTAGCCAGAGCCAGCAGTGAAGAGAAGTTAAATGATTTTTCTGTGATGCCACAAGGTCAGTGCTTTCATAGGAACTGAGGAAGAAATATTTGAGCTTAGTAGTCAAACAGTATTTTCAAGAGAATTCCATTTTTATCTTCTTCGAAGGAAAAATCACACATGGAGAGAATTCAAATTGAAATTGTTGTGAGTACATTCTTTCTCTTTCTCAAAAGCAGTCAAAATTTAAAAGCTGTGATCTTTTAGTTATGACTGCTTCAAAGTATAAACAAAACCCATGGCAAAACAGCCAACAAAGATAGATCTAAAGCCCAGCAAGAAACTCCAAAGATGGTAAAAGTTTGGTTTGATGGAAGCAAACAAACTAAATTTTGGGAATAATCTTATAAGTTGTAAACATATAATAGATAAAAACATAACAATTTGACTGTAAGATGAGACAATGTTAGTAATAATACTGGAAACTTAGGTGGCAGTCGGAGCTTTTCTGATTAAGAAAGGCTGTGTAATCACTCTAACTTTTTAGAAGATTATGTTCTAGATCAACATTAATTGTGTGACCTCAATAGTTATAACAACATTGGTCTGCATGACACTTCCTGGCTGCTTGCAAAAACCCATTATTTTTAGAATTTCATGTAACTGGGTATTTTGAAAGTAACAATTTTAGAAGTTTCTTTTATGTAGCTGCTTTCTAAGGAATGTCCTTCATAACCCTAAAGTTCTGCATCCATTTTAGTAGTGGAGTCTTCTGTTGTTATTAATAATACATGAAACATCCTCTATAACAGTTTGGAGCTACATGAAATATTTAGATCAGGTATTGGCAAGTTTTTTTTTTTCTGTAGAGGATAAGATATTAAGGGATTTTTTGTTGTTTTGTTTTCTTAACCTTTGAATGGCATATGGTCTCTTTGATAGCTACTAAACTCTGCTTATAGTATGAAAGCAGACAGAGACAATACACAAATGCATAAATGTTGATGTTTTCCTTTAAATCTTATTTACAAAACAAGTGGTGGGTCCATTGATTTTAGAATAATAGGTGTAGAATCAAAACACATTAAGGATTCCCATGTTTCTATAAAGCTCCTCCCTTATATACATACAGTAGCCTCTTTTCCCCTTTTCTTCCCTTCTTCCCTCTTTTCTACTCTCATCCCTTCCCTCCTTCTTACCTTCCCTGAAATTTTCTTTATTCCTTTCAACCTTTCTTCCTTTATTTTCTCTTGCTTTGTTTTAGATCCTTTATTCATTCAAGTATCATGAACCAACTCTACAACAGAAATTGGGATTTAAATTTAAATAAGATGTAATACATTGTAAGTATATTTTTTGATTGCCTATAACATTCCCGAGAAAGGTATAAGTTTGGCTGTAGTTAGCAAAGCTGGGTGTAGGGACTGGACAGGTAGTACGTGTGTAAGGAGCTTGCCTTGTAAGGAGATGACCAGGTTCTGTTCCCAGAACCACATAACATCTCCCGAGTTTTGCCAGGACTGAGCCCTGAGAACTGCCAGGTATGGCCCAAAAGCAAAACAAAAAGAAAAATACTCAGTTCAAAGCCATAGAATAGAGTAAGTCCTCGGTGTTGTTGAGTTCTTCAAACTGATGTAGAGTGATATCACAATGCAGAAAGCATATCCTTGAGTGCTGCTTTTTTTTTTGATACTATCTGGGGCTGTTTTTTTCTCTCATTAGCACTACTGATAAAATAGCATTCAACAAGCTAATGGTATTTGCTTACCTGCTATAGTAAAGCAGAGCCAATCTGAGAACCTACCAACTTGACTTGGTCCACTGTACTTTTTCTTCATTGCTAACACCTGGAATGTGGAAGAGCAAGAGAAACAGTTAATACACATTAACCATACTTAGAAATATCTATTACTTATGTTCTAATTATAACTACTTTACCTAAGTATTGGAAAGAAGCTTTTAATATTTAAAACTCTAACAAATTTTTATAAATATTTTTATCATACTTCATATAATAGATTGTGTTTAATCAGACCACTGTGAATATGTGAAAGAATATCATGACAGTGCAATTAGCACTTCCCACATTGTTATGAGACTCAATTAAATATTTTGCTACTCGATAACTACACTAATTGCTAGAAACATTTATTCAAAGGTGCTTGTCTTTCTGTCATTCTTTAATTTTTTACATGATATTCATCTTTAAATTGCACATATTTATTATGCTATTCTTTAAAATAAATCATATGGGGCCAGAGCAATAGTACAGCTGGTAGGGTGTTTGCCTAGTGCATGGCCGACCTGGGTTCAATCCTCAGCATCCCATATGGTCCCCTGAGCACCGCCAGGAGAAATTCCTGAACAAAGAGCCAGGAGTAAGCCCTGAGCATCTCCAGGAGTTACCCAAAAAGCAAAAAAAAAAAGTCATATTACATGTAATGTTTATATTTATCCTAATAGAAATTATTTAGCGTTTTCAGTAGTATTAATATTATCAGGAGCCCTTCAGTGATGTACATGATATTACAAAATGCATTAATAGTAGTTTCAGTATGTTATGGTAAAGATAGCACATCAACAGTCTTCTTTATTACATTAAATTGCTACATAACTTCTTAAAGAAAATTAGCATATTTGTTCAGGAAAACATACTAAGTTTCAAGGAATCCACATCGAATAATTCATCATTATCCTTTAATTCATTGGAATACCTATTGCACAGAAAAGAACATATTTGTTCAACTTATCCTTACCATATGATTACTTGCAATATTATAATAATAATTACATACTCTACTTTGCACCAATATTCTCTGCCATTTTTGTTTAATTTCTACACAAGTCACATGGATGAGTATGGGGAATTAAAGTTTCCCTACCATTCTCATTACTTTGTAAATACCCTTGCTTCTTGAGACTTCTTTCCTTTCATTTGCTGCAAAATGTCATTTCCTCTGCATTACCTTTGGAGTGTACAGTTACTCACAGAGTACTATAGATCTCACTCTCATTGTAACACTTTGGGCATAAGGCTAGGAAATAAAGGTCCCCAATGTAATTAGTGCTTACTGTGAAGAAGTTGTAAAACTTCTTTTGACAAAGTCTGTGATCTCACTGATAAAAGGAGTATAAAGAAATTAATCAAAGGAAAGTGACAGTGGTCAATGAGAACACATCCTCAGACTGCTAGTTGAACTCAGTTTACCAAGCAGAGGTGTAGGATTCGGGTGATTATAGAAGAATGGGGAGGGATAAAAAACTCAGGACAATGGAGAAGAGTTTTTGTTCTTCAGTGCTGACTGTAGAACCGCAACAGGTATGCCTAAAATGTACACATGAATACTGTTATCATAAAACACAAAATCTTGGGAGAAGGATACCCTAGATCCTCGACCCAGAAAAAATTCAGGAAAAATTTAACAAATATGAATCTGAGAAATCTTATAGTTTGATAAATACAGGTGTGAAGAGTGATGTTTGAAGAACAGAAGGACATCTACGTTAACAGATCAAGAACAGAAACTGAAATCCTTACTGATAAATTACTAAAACAAAATATTAGAGACTAAGTGATTTATAAAGAACAGAAATTAATTTCTCATACATCAAGAGGCTGCAAATCAGAGATCAAGTCTCTGGCAGATTCAGTGTCTGGTAAGAATTGACCTTCTTATTGATGACTTTCTTCTCACTGTATCTTGTGTGGGACAACAAAGGCAGCTTTCTTATAAAGCTCCATCCTCATGACCTAATCAACTCCCAAAGACTCTATCTCCTAATATATGACTCTGAACTTTTGATTGCAACATCTGAATTTTGCAGGAGTCACACATGCAGAGCATAACCCAGATCCCAATTTTTTTGCTCCCAGTTATTGAAAATTGGTTGGGGATCCCTGAAGCAGTTTCCCACTATTTAGCTGTCTGTGATCCAGGACTTAAAACTATTAAACTATTTCCTTGTCCCTCCTCATGTTCCTTTATTCCATCCTCTGTACCTCTTCCCCAATCCTCATCTTGCCTTTTCCTCTTGCACCTGTGAGTCCTATCACTGATCTTTGGTCTCTGTGGTAGAGAACATATTTCTTAACTGTCAGACCTGTAGCTTGATCCTTCTTGGCTCCTGCTCCTAGATAGACGACAATAAGATAATGACAAATAAATTATGGTATTAAATTGATGAAGCCATGCTTTTTGGGCCTCCCTAAAAGAATTACTGATAACAGCTAATAAAGATTTTTTTCATATTTCAATGACAGCAAATAGTAGAAAGTATGGATCCTATTGTTTCTTTATGTTCTTTATTTTCAAGACTCTTCTGTCCTGCTTTCCTTAGAAAACATATGTCTCCTTTCTCTGTGTTCGTTTCTTACAACTCTATTTCCCTTTCTTCCCCTACCCCCATTCCAAACATACTTACAAGCCTTCTTTGGGTACACTTTCCTGTCACTCTTAAACCCACCCCACTCCGATGTATATACTCATTCTGGAATGAAAAATACATTAATTCCAATGGTATACTATTTATTAAATAATAGCTTTCAGTATTCTCATAGCAGTTTCACTGAATAGATTTCCTCAAAACATCTACTTCCTCTCAAGTAGATGTTGGTACATCTGCATTTAGTACAACCTTTGAATTTTAAGTATAGCTCTTTTTTTTTAAAACATTTTATTATACCACCATGAGATATACAATTATAACGTTGTACAAGTTTGGAGGTTTCGATCACACAGTGTTCCAGCACCCCGCCCTCCACCAGTGCCCATTTCCCACCACCAATGTCCTCAATTCACTCCCCCCCTCCTATGGCCTACCTAAATGGCAGGTTCTTTATCTCCTCTCTCTCTCTTCCTTCTCCTACACTTTGTGGGTTGCACTACATACACTTAAAAGCCATCATTTGCATTTTTTGCCTGTATTTAATGCTCAGTTCTATGTTGGTAACAAACTTTTTGACATTTATTCACACATGTTCCCTTCTCTATCTTAGCTAACCTCTGACTCCCACGTGCTTGTGGTAATTTCCACTTTTGGTAAGATCACCTGGTATATTTATGTCATGCAAATAAATGCAGTCATTCTATGTCTCTCTCTTTCCTTCTGACTAATTTCACTCAACATGAATCTTTCCATGTTCATCCATTTATAGGTAAATTTTATAACTTCATTTTTCCTAACAGCTGCATAGTATCCCATTGTGTAGATGTACCACAGTTTCTTTATCCAGTCATCAGTTCTCGGGCATACTAGTTGTTTCCAGGTTCTGACTATTGTGAATAGTGCTGCTATGAAAATAAAAGTGCAGATTCTGTTTCTGCTGTGTGTTTTTGGCTTCCCAGGGTATATTCCCAAGTTTGGTATGGCTGGGTCAAAAGGGAGCTCAATTTCTGGTCTTTGGAGGAATGTCCATATTGTTTTCCAGAAAGGTTGTACAAGTCCACATTCCCACCAACAATGTATGAGAGTCCCCTTTTCCCCGCATCCACGCCAGCACTTGTTGCTTTTACCCATTGGGATATGGGCCAGTCTCTGTGGTGTGAGGTGATATTTCATTGTTGTTTTGATTTGCATCTCTCTGATGATTAGTGATGATGAGCATTTTTTCATATGCCTTTTGGCCATTTGGATTTCTTCCTTGTCAAAGTTTCTGTTCATCTCTTCTCCCCATTTTCTAATGGGGTTGGCTGTTTTTTTTCTTATATAGCTGTACCAGTGCCTGATATATCCTGGATATTAATGCCTTATCAGATGGGTATTGGGTGAATATTCTTTCCCATTCTGTGGACTGTCTTTCTATATTGGTCACTGTTTCTTTTGAGGTGCAGAAACTCTTCAGTTTCATGTAGTCCCATATGTTTATCTTTTCTTCTAGTTACTTTGTAAATGGTGTTTTGAAAAGTGAAGCAACTTCCTATACTCTAAAGAGCTCATTTTAATTCACAATCTTTTAACATAATAAGGAGCATAATTGAAATGTGCCACAGTGAGGAAGTATATACATTCCTTGTGACCACAGATTTCCCTAAAGCAAAACTAAAAGTAATCAAATTTTCTTCCCTATAATTTTTCAATAATTTAGAGAATTTCACTCAGAGATTGAGAAAATATTGATTGGGAGATAATTTTTAAAAAGTGGGATTGCAAGGAAGAAAGTACAGTTTGAGCACATAGCAGAGCAGGAATAGAAGTTTATTGTCATTTTCAGATGCAGAAAGAATACACAAGTGGAAGTACCAAGAAGCTCAGAACATCCTTCCTGTTTAGTAAGAGGACCAGAGAAATCTTGAGCCTTGTAAAAGTTGTTGATGGAGTCAAGTGCAAGAAGTGTGATGCATTGGGAGACTCTGGTTGATGTAGGCAGGCAGGCAGGTGGGGCCCACATGGCAGTGAATTCTCACCCCTAAGGCTGTCCAGAGTCACCTTTTGGAACCAAGATCAAGTCTTGAAAGACAATAGGCCCTGAGGAGGCTGGATCCACCTTTTCAGCCCAGCCTTTAATCCCATTAACCTTCCATGATCCAACCTGGAGAATATCCAAGAACATTTCAGCCCAAGGGAATAAAAGCCCTTTTGAAATCAGTTGTGGCTCTCCAACTTTGGAGCAGACCACTTTCTCCCTTGACCATGTTACTCTCTGCTTTCTCCTCCTTTCCCTTCCTAAAACCTCCATAATAAAATCTGTTTTACTTCACTGCTTGTCGATTCCTGAAAATTTTTTGTGAGGGAAAACAAGAACTCTGAGAGAACTCTGGGTAAGGCCTAGTCCTGACTTTCCTTTCCTGCAAAGTGGAATTCCTCTCTCTTGCCTGAGTCAGTGGCCCCTTGAGAAATCTCTGGTGGTGGGGATCAACTCCCATCTAGAGATCGAGCAGACAGCAAGTGTGGCTTGTAAGTCACTTTGTGGGGCTGGTGGGGCTCAGGCCCACGTCGTGCAGGGGCTCATCTCAGACTTTATCATAAAGTCCTTAGTCCGCCCAGCAGGTCCTGGGCGGCAGAGGCAGCTGGGGAGAACGAGACAATCTCTCTCCCCTTCCTGCCTCACATAAGCCATTTGTGGGGCCCACCTACATCATGGTGAATATTCTGTGTTCAGGGATTTGAAATATATACCATTTTGCTGGCTGATGCCACCATAAATAGAACTCTTTTTGCAGCTTATGTCATTTGCATGCCTTTAGGCCAGGGCCTTAATCTAACGAGATATTTCTTGCACAAACACAAAAGGAACTTTGGGGGCAGGCTTGGATAAGACAGTTTATTTATTTGTTTATTTATTTATTCATCTATTTATTTATTCATTCATTCATTTATTCATTCATTCATTCATTCATTTATCTATCTATGTATCTATCTATCTATTTACTTATTTGTTTGTTTATTCATTCATTCATTCATTCATTCATTCACTACTCATTTATTTATTTATTTGCTTGTTTTTTTTTGTTTGTTTTTGTGTTTTTTGGTCACACCTGGCAATGCTCAGGGTTTACTCTTGGCTCTGCACTCAGGAATTACTCCTGGCTGTGCTTGGGGACCATATGGTATGCTGGGGTTCAAACCCAAGTCAGTCACATGCAAGGCAAATGTACTACCTGCTGTGATATTGCTGCAGCCCCAAGACAGTTTTAAAAACTCTTGGACTATCGTTATAATTTCTACTATGTGTTTAATGCTATCTAGTTTGGCATATTTTCTCTTATCCCCTATGGATCCCTGTGTGAGACAACAAGATATACCAGGAGAAACCCACCCTGGCTATATTGGGACCACTGTTTAGGAATTAGCTCTGCAAAGATCAAAGGACGGGGTCATGCTAGCTTGCTCTACTGACAGGCAAGTCAGATACTTTCAGAAAACAAAGAAAAAAGTGCTTAAGATTACCCTGAAGCAGAATAAAATGAACAAGGTCCTTGTGGGCAATAGAAATAACCATCTAGTATGCATGGAATTCATGGTCTGAAATTATGATGTGATTTCCTCCCATGAAAATATATTCTTTGACCTTTTATTCTGAGGTGTGATTCCTACAGCTCCATCTCATCAGGGTTTTAAGAGCCTATGCGGGGGCAGGGGAAGGGACTAGGCCTTGGCATTAACATTTGTTAGACCTGAGCCAGAGGTGTGTCACTAATTATCATCTGAACCTAAAAGCTGTTTTTTATTTTTTTTTTAATCTTTGATGACACAGCCCTGCCCGGGAGAAAAGTTTTTGGCTCCTTGGCTTGGGTGGGCTTTTGGAGACAAAAGGGATTGACTTGGGGAAGAAGCAACCACTTGGTAGGCGACATCTTGGCCTGAGCACATGGTCAGAAAAGTCTGATCAGAAGCTATAGGTGTGAGGAACGTCTTGCCCTGGATTGTAGTAGCCTAGTTTTTAATTGTCAGGGATAATTTAAAGCCTTTTGGATTATTTGGACTCTCTTGGATTTTGTATGTCAATAGCTGGCCTCTGAGGTGACCAGAGGCCACCTCAGAGGTAGCCTGATACTGTTAGAGTCCCCAGCGGATTCCCACCACCATTTATTGCTAGCAGATGCATTAAGTAAGATAACACAAAGCATATTATCTGGTGTGCAAGTTATTCTGTAGGCAACCAGTACAGTTAAATTTGATGAACAGAATTACTAAGAGTTGGGTCCCTCCAAGGATAGGTAAGAAGGAAAGGTAAGTGGTAGAAAATGCCCTCACAAATACATTGCTTCTACAACAACTGATTTTGAACATTTATATGACAATGAATAAAAGAGATCACTTGAGCAAACAGTTATATGAAAATGCATTTTATGATCAATTATTACTATTCTAGTTATATTAAAATTATAAATGTAATATTTCATGTGCTTTGTGTGGATGTCTTTATTGTCTTCATTTCAGTAGGTTTTAAATACACTAGACTTTAATGACTGAAATTATTCTAACAAACTTATCCCACTAAGTTTTTTTGTTATTAAACATATTATTCTCATTATGAGTGATTTCAGAAAGGTGGTCTTCATAGGTATTGTTGGATTAGGGAAAATAAATATTGGACAATTAATGCAAAATTTAGAGAACAAGTATTGGCTACTTGAGGAGCACTTGCTTAGTTTTGGTTAAATGGTTCAAGTTTTAGAAACTTTGAAAAGTATTTGTTGAAAAATTTCTTTACAATCGCCTAAATTTTTCTTCTTGACAAATTCTTCTGCCTTCTGATGTTGTTAAAATAAAATTTCTTCATTTCCTAAGCTCTAATCTAAAATACATTTTATGTATGTGCTCCATGTTTCATTTCATGGTAGCAAGTTAACTGTATATTCCTGGACAACATATTAGTTGTAATTACCAAATAAGAACTTTGTATTATTTTGCTTCCTTCTAATATTTTTCTGCAGTTCCATTTAGTTTTATTTGCTCTTGCACTTGTTCATTTCTCTCTTTTCCTTCTTCTCTTTTTGTCTGCTGTAGCACTTGGCATCTATTCTCCCAGTCTTTCTTTCCACATCTTGAACTATGTTCTTTCACTGTCCTGGATATCATTTTCTCCTAAAATTCAATGAGCAAAAAAGTTGGGCCTAGGCCTGACTAGTGTTCTGAGGCTTGTGGATCTCTCTTTGGGCCACATAAAGTCAAGGACAGATCATCTTCACTCAGAAGAGATTTTTAAAATGTCATAGGAGCTGAGGTATAATACAGCAGGTAAGGTACTTTGCCAGTATACTGCCAACCTAGATTTGATGCCCAGCAAACCATAAGGTCCTCCAAGCCTCACCAAAACAGATACCCGAGTGCAGAACCAGGACTAGGCTCTCAGCATTGCCAGATATGATTCCCAAGTCAAAAATCAAAAAATAAAAATAAAAGTGCTACAATTCAGAGCTACTGGGGAGATTATCAGATGTGGTAAATGGTCTAAAAGGTCTTCTAAAAGGTCGCTAAATACGTATCGCCACATTTGAGTCTGCAGAACTAATGCCCCTAAGAGCTTAGTGCTGATGGTAGGAGAGCCCCCTGGAGGATAGAGAAATATCTGAAAGTTTGTATACATTTCATATTTGAAATGCAATTTGAACACAAATGTTCTGATTTTTATACAAATTATTTCTGAAATTTAAAAATAATGATACTACAGGGGTTAAAGTGTAGACTAATTTCTAGGGGGGAAATAAAACTCCAAAATATCTGCTACTTCTCTTTTTCCAATTAGTTTACTCCACCACCACCAACAATCCTAATCTCCCTGTTAACAGGATTCATTCATTTATCAACTTCTCAGTCCCTAAAGGAGAGAACTTTTGTCCAATTTCCAGGGAATTTTTTTATTAGACTATGGTAGACTCATGTGAGTGACTTTGACATTTACATAATAAGATCAGCTATTAGATGTTCATTCTTCTTAGTGAATGTGGACTGTCAGTCACTGGGCTAACTTTAGGGAACTTACCAGTAAACTAAAATGAAGGTTCTGACAGGGTTCCTGTTAAGCTTATGGCTTCTGGATTCAGCCACTTGAGTTAAAAAATAACACTGCCATTTTCTGACTCTTATGAACTATTTCTGTACCTTCATTTCAGATTTATCAAATGTGATAATAATTTGATATTTAACAAATGTGATAATAATTATCAAATGGTGACAATAAAAGAGTTATAAGAGGGTGAAATTATTGTCTATTCTTACATGTAAACCACGATACGATAGTACTTTGCAATCACTAAAAGATTAATAACTGTAATGTTATTATATTGAGAACGGTCTTGTCCTAGAATTTCTTATAGTTTGGCAGATATAATAAGAATCTAATGGACAGTAATAAACTGATAGAAACTTTGGCTAAGGTCCTTTGATTAACTGAACACTGATTGTGCTGCTTTTTGGGAATTTTGATTTTTTTTCATCTAGTGAAGAAAACATGACTTCTCCATAAAGATAATTCGAGATTTTTCAATGACCTTCAGATGCCATTGCTTTGCATATTACATCTTTGATGTCAAGAGCCTGGTAATAAATTAATTTGCTGTGTAAAGTTGGGCAAGGCCTTTGCTTGGGTTTCTTGCAACACACACACACAAACACACACACTCCCATGCATGCATGCACTCATGCACATACACATGCACACACACACACACACACACACATTGTACACTGTAAACTGGATGGGTTAAACAACATTCCTGATTCAGCTCCCTGAACACTGGGAAATCCAAGATCAACGTCAGGCAAATTTGATTCCTAGCAAGCTGAAATTTGATTATTGGCATGGGAATAACTGTTTTTTATCTTTGCTTCTTTGACCAGTCCTGTGTGAAGATTGTGATTAAACTTTAATAATATTCATCTTCTTACCTGGAGGCAAGTCTTCAAACTGTTGGGACCACCAGATACTTAAAAATAGTGCAAGATAATTAACAAGAAGAGAATATAGCACTTTTGAGTAGGGAATAAGTACAAATTCAACAGGAAAGTAATAGTCTAACACTAATCTTTTAGCATTGTTCAAAATAAAGCAGTGGGAAAGTGACAAGCTTTTTAAGAAAATAATGCAAAAGTTTGCAGGGAAAAGTTTTAAACAATAGAGGTAGCTATGCCAATGTTCATCATCAGAGAAATTTATAAATTGATACCTCCATTGACCAGAAATTGAGGACTGAAACAACCTTTAAGTAGCTGCTAGTTTCACTATGTAAGGACAAAGTATTCTTATTAAGAAAAGAATGTCTACTAGCATGTGACAAGATGTATTGAGACTGGTGCCCGCTCGAGCAAATCGATGATCTACAGGAAGACAGTGATACAGTGACAGAAGAAAAATACAATTAAGCGAAATAATGTTCAGCGGCCTACATATGTTCTATATGCACTCCGTTTTACATTTTTCTGCTTGTTGTAATATATGACTTAAAAACTTAACTTACTAACTTATGCCTGATTGGAGAGTTTTCAAGTATAACTTAAGTAATCAAATATAATAGCAATGATTTATTAAAGGAAAACCCACATTACAAAAAATGTAAGCACACAATTCTGTTGGCAGTAAAATGAGAGAATATAAATCAGTGGATGAGATCAACCACTCAGACCAGTGTGGAAACATGAGAAGTTTAGGGCCCCTGACTCACAATTTACTTACAAAGTCCAGAAAGTACCTAAAGGATAGGAGTGATATTATTGTTGTAGAGCTTCTGGCAGAAGTTGTTGAAATAGAAAGGTTTTGGAGACCTTATAGGCACAGAGTCCTAGGTATCTGAAATTGGTTTAACTTTTTCCAGTGACTAAACAATTTATCAGCTGTGCCTGTTGTGATTTGACTTTGGTTTCTTGTTGGATGAAAAGCCTAGCTAACTTGGGAGTTTTACTGTTTTATCTATTAACAGCTTAATCTATTTACATGTTCTTAAACCAAGGTTCATACTAATGAGATCTCTCTGCTATGTAAACACTGATGGAGAATGTGGCAGTTACAGAAGTCACCTTGACTCTGAATGAATAACTTCCTTATTTTATGCATCTACTAAAACTTCTATGTTTTCTAGATTGGGCACAGATCCTCTTTATACCCACTGCACCAAGTATGGGACAGTTAGAATTTACCAGGAGATTACCACCCTGGCTATTTTGAGACTATCTTTTGGATTATAGGAAGGATCATACTAGTTTGCCCTCACAAAGGTGAGTGTAACCCTTTCAGTATATGGAGAACAAGATACTCAGAATAACCCTGGTGAAGATAATAAGGAAGAATAACCTGGGGTACCGTCTAGATTACATGAAGCCCATGAAATTAAGATGTATTACCTTATACCAGCCCCCCCTCTCTCCAGTGTTTTACATAAGAGATAATCTTGGAAGAAGGGACTAGTCCTGGGCATAATCCTTTGTTTACACCTGTGTAGAGTGTGACACCACCCTTCTATACTCTTCTACTATTTAGAAGCTGTTGAGTTGATCTTTGTTGAAAGACCCTCCCTGTCAATAGCCAGTGTATATAAGGAGACAGATTTGATGTAAATTCTCTTTGGTGGGACACCTTTTGGTGAGATCCACTTTGGTGGGATTCCTCTCTGGTGCAATCTCTTTGATAGGAGATTTGACCCTCGTATATGGTCTAAGTTCTTACCAGAGTTAGAGGTCTTCCATTGTATTGGATTACAATGCTAGAGCTTTTTGTACTATTAAAGCCTTTTTTGGAACTGCACCTGACTCGGGAGTTTTCATCTGTTCCCTGGTGGCCCTGGAGTGTTGCAGGACTCCTCTAAGAGCCCCCTTCTCTACCTTAGAAAAGTTTTTCCAGGCAGATCTTAGCTCAAAACATTAGCATATAAAAGGGCCTAGGTGAGGTGCTGGGAGAGATTACCTGAGGGTATTTGACCCTCCCTGCTTTCCATAACAGTGGGAGGGAGGTCTGAGTTGCAGGGGTATAATAGTAGCCTGCTTCCTCCTCTTGAGGGCTTCTTTTTGGGCTCTCTCGTTGTGAGCTCGCACCCTTTTGGGAGTTTTGTCTTTGTCTCCTCTTTACAGGGCCTTTACACGTGGTGGCTGCCATCTTGGCCTACACGTGGCTGGGGGCCTAGCTGGGAACGCAGAGTCCGGAGGTTTTCTCTGCTCTTGGATTGTATATTGGAACCTGTAATAGTAAAGTCCTTTTAAAACTGCATCGGATTCCTGAGTTTTCATCCATTCCTAGCCGGCTTTGGAGGTAGAAGGGAACTCACTTCCCGACACTGTTGGGGACCCCAGCGGAGCTCCACAACACTGGAGTTAGAAGAGAACTTTTGTCTTGATACTGTTGGGGGCCCCAACAGTATTGACAGTCTCTCAGTACAACTAAGCTTTTTATCTATCCTTCACTTTTGATAACCTATCTATTTATCAGTGTCCTCATAAACATATCTTTTTTATCAATGTTCTCAAAAATAGCCCTGGCCTGTCACCCCAGCCGAGCCTCACAACAAGCCAGATGACCCCCCCACCCCGACTCCATGGGGGCCACCGTTTTCCACATCCGGACTTCCGTCTCGTCACAACTCCACCCAGCAGACCAGATTATCACAGCCCGGATCATCGACACCCACCCGGCAGCAGTTTTTTTTTTTTTTCAATCCAGCCCAGGTATGCTGAACCAGAGACTCTCAGACATGGGGCAGAGCTGCTACTTTCTCTCCCTGTGCCCAGCCACTCATGAGACACCGGGAGGCATGGCAGGTTCTAGCCCTGGCCTGTCACCCCAGCCGAGCCTCACAACAAGCCAGATGCCACCCCCGACTCCATGGGGGCCGCCATTTCCACATCCGGACTTCCCTCTAGTCAAAATTCCATCCAGCAGACCAGACTATCACAGACCGGCTCGCGTGGCCAGACCGGCTCACGTGGCCGCTAGCGGCGCATGGTTCATCTATAAATGCTTTATTTAGAGGTGGCTAAAAAAGAGTATGCCACCTACACAGCAAGCCTGGCAAGCCAAATACCAGTAACATTTATATTAGGCCATTCCCATGACCTAATATAATTGTTTGAGGCTCTTTATGTTCCTGGAGCAAGCGGATGCCTTTGGGTTCTACTAGCATGATACAGGACATATGGAGATATTACTGGTGCCCGCTCTAGCAAATAAATGATGAAAGGGAATCTAGTGATCTAGTGATCTCAAAAATAAGTGAATACTTTAATTGATAATATAAATTGCTTCATTAACCCCTATTTCCAGATCAATTAAGATCATTTTAATATCAAGACATACTTTTTCCATAAAAGAAAAGTACACACAGTATGACAAAAAGTCTGTTTTTCCATCTGTGTTCAGAATCCTAAATGAGATATACTAGATACCACATATTCAGACTTATTTGTAAGATAAAATGAACCATTAGCAGGACTCCTATTAAAGGGAGAAAAAACCTTCCAAAATTTAGGAAGAGAGATCAAATGCCAAATATTTCACAGATGCCAAACTACTTCCCTTATCGAATCAGTTCAGTATTTTTAATAACACCCAGAGATGAAATGGATTGACTTTAAATGTTTTCCTTAAATACACATAGTACTGTTTTGCAGATTGTAATGGATGGTTTTAATTTCATATTTCATATTTAGGCATGACTAAAAAGTGAGTTGCATTAAGATATGAGCACTTGAAAGAAATTACAGAGAACAAATTTTTGAGCTTTTGTGTTATTAGCAGTAAGAATAAGTTTCTGGTAAAGATATCCCATTTCTTTTCCAATTTCTATCAAAGAAAAATTTTGTATCTGTTGTGACTTTTGTTTAATTCAATAGTATTGAGTGAGAATATATTTCATGCATATTACTTGTCCTTTAAAATAAGTAACTATTTTTTTCCAATTCTCCTTGTGTAAGAGTTGGATTTTTTCTGTTGTTGTTGATTTCTTTTTCACTTTTTGAGTCAAAACCAGCAGTGCTCAGGGGGTTACTCCTGGCTCTGCATTCAGGGATTACTCCTGGTGATGCTCGAGGGACCATATGTGATGACAGGGATCAAACCTGTGTAGGCTGTGTGCAAAGCAAATGCCCTCCCCATTGTACTGTTGCTTCGCCCCCAAGAGTTGATGTTTTCTATTCAAACATCCCCTGAAATGTACTATCATAAGTGGTAGTTTCTGGTAAACAAAATGGTTAGGCTTCTTGTTTTCATGCATAGTGAAAAAGCAGCTACCTTCAGCCCACTTTTATTTATGTTTCTCATGTATATTAAGGCTCTATTTTGCATACATACTAACAGATAAGTACACAACTAAGTACCCTGTTAAAGCTTATTTTCTCTATCTTTTATGTATTTATATATAAGTAATGAATTTGCATATATGTATATGCATATGTATGTGCATACATTCTCTTTTTTTCAACAAAAGATGGATAGATTCCTGCTAAAGAAGATCCTCATTGTAAAATTCAATGATTTTCCATATTTGTTTAAATATATGAGCCATACTAAATGTCTAAACGTAGTGCTGAAAGCCCTGGAGATTTCTCTTTATTCTAAGTAATCCCATATTTTTTTGAATATTGATTTTCCTTAAAAATGAAAATGGAAACTGACAAATATGAATGAGGTATAATTCAGTTAATCTAGTTTATGTCAGAATTTAGATTAAAAATATTAAAGTATGGAGAAAATAAATTTTCAGACGGATAGACTTCAAACCCTTCATATAATATTCCATTAAAAGAATCCAGAAAATAATGTATTTACAGTAATCTCTCAAACCTTCCTTACATGAGTTCTTACAATTTTTTTCTTTTTTAGTTTCTAGGATAAAATATGGGTATATGAATAAACCTAATTACCTGGGGAAAATACTGCCTTTCTTTATTATCATAGTTGATGGGAGATGTCCAAAGGTTTAGTACATTTTATATCCTATCAACAGTTGAAAAGTAATTGGATAATTTTCATAACTTACATAGAAAATAGAGGTGATTGTATACTTTAAACTTATATATTAAGTTTAGAAAGTAAAAAAAAATACATGTTAGTAAAATTAGATGTATATCAGAATTAAACATAATATTCAGTCAATTTGCTATTAAGTTCTAGTAAAGTATAAATTGAAGAAATAGTCTATTAATGATATTTTTATAGTTTAAAAATTCATTGTCTGAATATAACCCTCAAATGACTCAATACTTTTAGATTACCTAGCCTCTGAATTTCATCATTAAAATTAAGCTCTATTTATAATTTTACTATGTCTATGATATTTAATCCAGTACTTCTACCATTTGTTCATTTTATATTCCACAATGCTTCATTTCATAGCCTATTATGAAAAAATTAGCTTTACTTGTGGTAGAAGAACATTTTTCAAAATATTCTTGGTCTCTTGAAGTAGGGTCAATCAAATTATATTATTTTAAGTGAGGTTGCCTCATAAAGGCTTAAATAAAGTCCTGTTTACTCTGAATATATGAAATGTGCATTCAGAAATTCATGAGTCTATTAAATATTCAAAGTGATAAGATTAAAGTATTTCTACTGTGATAGCACTCTTTTTAGATTTAGAGATGAATAAACTGAAACATATATATTTTATATGTGTGTTTTATATATGTCTCTATATATGCATACATGTACATGCATATATATATAGTCATGATGTCATGCTTGACTTTATAAAAATATATCATACTGGTCTTTGATATTGGGGAGGTACAGTGGAGAAAGGAAAGAAGAGGGGAGAGAGAAGAGAGCACAATAGAAACTTTGCATAAGTCCATTTCAGACTATTCTAAAAGTCCTTCAGACAAACACAGAAAGTGAAACATGGAGAGATACTTTGCATGTGTATTTATCATTTTACTCCAAATCTTCAGTGCTGGCAAGATAGTAGTAGGTAGAGTTGGAAGTTGGATGGTAGAATTAGTAGAGTAGGAGCGATTGAGTGTGGTGAGCCATTGATATTTTAGTATTCACAGAAAAACAAATATATTTTCATTCACGATCTGTTTTTCGGCCCTCTCTGTGTAATTGTGTAACTGATATTAAAAGGAAACCTTAAGACTAAATGTTAGGATTGTAGCGAAAGTACATTGCTTAGGGTACTTACCTTACACCCAGTTGACGAACCCAGTTCTATCCACAACACTTTATATGGTGCCCTGGGCATTGCCAGGACTAATCTGTAAATACAGAGCCAGGAAAACCTAAGAACCACTGAATGTGCGCAAATAAACAATTTTTTTGAAAGGAGGAATTGAATGGAATTGAGGAATCAATTTCCTTGCCTAATTCCATTATGTGGAAGATTTGCCAAGAATTGCTACACTGAATGAATATTATGAATGCTTTTCCTTGGATAGAGTGAAAAAAGAGATTTTTGTAGAATACACAACAACCCAAACATCACCTGAGCTCCCTCTATTTCTTTACCCTTTTATTCTCAACTTGAATTGTCCTTTTTGAGAGTGTCTCCCTGGATGACCATCTGTTTCCAATAAATTTTGATTAGTTATCCCATTTGTTTTGTCCTGTTTTACTTTCCTATAGAGTATTTGTATATTTTATTACTGTGTTACCTTTGCCAGACTCTAGGTATCATGTCTATTTGTTTCTCTGACCATCATATCTTCTTGGCACATTATGAAAACAATATATATATATATATATATATATATATATATATATATACACATATATAATTGTGAAGGAAGCAGTGGATTGGATAACTAAGTTTAAAATTGGGGTGCATATTTCGGCTGTAAATTCAGATAGTTGTGTAGCATATTCATGGGTCAATTGTGAGTTTTCTATGATTGTCTGTACTTGCAAAACATTGTTATGATGGACTAAGATTATAAGGACTCATTTCCATTCTTTGAACCCAAATACCAAGTTATTTCAGGTTGATTTTCTTGTGAGCCAAGTTGAATTTTTGCATATATTACATATATTGAGCAAAAAGCAACCCAGGTGATTTAGCATTTAGTGAAGGATGAAATAGAATATTTTGACATCTTAAGGATGTTGATGTTGAATTGTTTTTTTACTTTTCATTTTCACATAATTTTACAAACTTACATATCTGTGCACTCAAGAATTATTACAGAATCAAGCCACCCAGAATGTTCACCCTATAAAAATCTTCATTAGAAATGCTAGGATGTAGAAATAAGTGAAAGCATACCGGATATTATAACATAAATATCTTTTATCCCTTCAATGGAATTTTATTTCTCAAGTTGATTTTTAGCTGTAGCAAGTTTTATACATCTCAGGCTCTACGATGTTTAATTTGGTTGGCTTTGTCTTTAAATACTAAACAGCTGGTTTTGAAAGCTGAATTTGTTTAAGACTCAACAATCAGACTGAAGAGGCAACTGCTGTTTGCTATGCATGGAGTATCTATATTCAATGATAAATCTTGGTTTAAACTTTAATGTGACACTTCATAAATAAATAGGGGAAACTGCATAATCTTCCCAAACACGTGTACTTGCCTGAGCAATAGTTTAACACATGCATCCTGGCTGCAATCTGTGCAAAGAATATCTTTGTTTTCAACGTGGCACCCATGGATGGGAAAGTAGCCATTATTGCACTGTAAAGATTGTAGTTTTTCCTGTGGTTGGAAAACAATTCTAATTAATCCAGTGGCAATCTTAGATAAAAATTATTTACCAGAAAGTGAAAACAAAAGATCATGTATTCCTTTTATCTCACTTGAAAGTGCTCCATTGAAAGTGGACAAGAGTGAACTTGCTGTGGGCATTAATCATGGGGGGCATATGTGAAGACTACAGATATTTTCAGCTCTTGCTTATTGGAAGGGAAGGAGACCAAAGTTAGGAATCACAGAATTGGGAGCTTTGCAAATTCACACTCAGAAAAGAGATCTATTATGTTGTCATAAACCATAGAGACTCAAGATCATGAATTTTGCCATATAAAGAAGAAAACCCGGGGAATAACAGTAACAGGATGATATGAAAAGCTAAACATACAACCAAAGAAGTCTGAATTTCAGGTTTTAGGTTTGAAGATTAAGTCTACTGTGTTTTCAGCAGATGGGTTATATGAGTCAATAAATTTTCCATGGCCACTTTAGCTAGTTTAGTTGGAGATTCAGCTGCTTGAAATAGAAAATTACGACTATTACATCTCATTAGAAAGTAAACAAGTCAATAAGATAATAAAGTTCCTTTAATAATTGCACCAAGGTTTGTGATTCAGCTTGAAGGAGATGAGAAGAGCCTTGAGTATGTCCGACAAGCCTTTGTTCCAGCTAAACACAACTTTGTTCTAGTGGGCTGACATTATATAGAAAAGTGAACAAAGCCAGCATAGGGTCAGGCAACCTGTTTCCACTCCCTCATTATTACGCCCACCCCAAGCACAAACAAGTTACATAAATTTTCGTGAGTCATGAGCTGCCAGATGTCAAGCCTGGTGGAAGTTAGGCCCCACAGTGAGTAGCAAAATCTTGCCCATATGGTCAAGTACCTCAAAATGGCCACTACTTTTAGATATTTTAAATCAAACACAAAGACTGTGACTTTTATCATAATTCTGTTTTTGTTTTGTTTTGTTTTGTTTTTTTTCAAATAGATTTGCTTTCCTGAACAAAAGCAAAAGACCTACAACTTTTAAAGAAATTGTCAAGTAAAAGCTCCTCTTTCTAATTATGAATATTTGAACTTAAAAAAAAATTCCAAAAAAAGCATTTTATTTAACCTAATCTCTAAAAAGACCTCCTTGTAGGCAATCATGGCTGTCAAAGATAAATATAACACTGTTGATTTAAAGTGGAATTTATATCTGAATATTCTGCTGTGAGTTCCCAGAAGCACTTGTCATGATGTTTTTCAAATCCTATCACCCTGAAGCAGCAATGTCATCTGTCTTTGCTTGTAGCGATTTCCATGCAGTGACATTAACAACAAACATCGACAGTCATTGAGAACCCAAGGGCAGCACACATGATCAGTTATTTAAATAAGCAGCCGATTACCTAAGAAAATAGAGTTCATGAATCTCATATAATAAAGTTTTGATGTAAAATATTTTGTTCTTTGCTAACATAGAGCTATCACCTGAATCTAAGCTATTTTTATATCAAATATATATTAAATGAAAGTTCAATAAGCTCTTTTCCTTTGAAATCTTGAAAATTTTATGGGTTCAAACTACTCTTAAATAGGATTATCAATATAAGGAATGATAGATAGGTCCTGTAGTCAGCTGTTTTTTGAGAATTACTCTTTTGATGGGAGATTCTTAAAGGCCCCATCATTCAAACATTCTCATGGGTTCTGTCACAATACTTTCACAATCACATTTTAGGAAAATAAGTCTATTGTGAAGATTGGATTCTGGTATGATTTTTTTCTAGATTTGAAAATTATTGGATACAAAATTTTTCTTCAAGAAGACATTTGTTTAGAGAATTTGTTTTATAAAAGTGAGTCACATGAAAATATGACCAGTTTTGTGAGAAACCTAGATTTTCTATTAATAAATTGAGTAGTCAGTGGCATACTCTATTGAGAAGACAGGCTTTGGGGTTGGAAATCAAACAGACTTGGAATTAAATTTTAATTCTGCCTTTTACCAGGTGTGTAAACCTAAGAATATTTCATAGCACTTCAATTTCTTCCTTTATAAACTCAATGATGATTATATTGTCCCCATAGAATTGTTCTGAGAATTAAATAAGATAATGTTTGCAGAGGACTTAGCAAACATTCGATATTTTGTGTTTCTTTAATCTGTTCATACTTTTTTTCTAACATTAAATCCATAGTGTTATATGTATGCTGTTGATAATGACTAGTGGTTGAAACTTTGAAAATGCTTTGGATACATAGATTTCAGAAAAAGTGACAATCAATTAGAACGGTTTAATACATATATACCACAGTAAAAATTCATCTTTGTTATTGTTTGACAAAGTCCCAGAGTTTTGTAGAATTTCTGACAGTTCAAATAAAACCTATTAATTTATGTATATTGTTATTGTAAAAAATTGCATTTTTATGATATCTTAAGTATTATTGAATTCAAATATTTAATCCTTATATATAAGCAGTGTTTATGAATTGATTAGTGCTCTCTTATATGTAGGCGCTTGGTAGGTAATATGACATGGACTTTATTATAAAGAATTTAGAATCTGGGAGAATTACTATATAAGGCACATATATACTTCAGTAGAAATAGTGTACAGTAGAAATATACCACAGTCTTAATAGATTAATCAAACATGTTATGAAAGTTCAAAAGTAAGTAAAAGATCTTCCTTGTAACAGTGGGCATAAAAAGGAAGATTTATTGTTGGGAGCAATGCTCTATCATAGATGAATATTAGAATCACCAAGAAGAATATAAAAAAATAACAAAAATACAATCTCTGTGCCCTTATCCAGACCTATTAACCCAGAAGTTCTGGGAAAGGATCTTAGACTTAGATAATTTAAAGCAATTTCCAAGAGATTTTAAGATCAAACTACTTTAGAGATCAATTTTCCTAGAAGTAGAAGTAATAGTTTAACACATTGAAACAGTGATTGGCGAAATTCTGGGAGGAGACATTAATGCCAGAAAGTCATGGGCATAAGATGGAATCAAGCTAACAGGAAAATGGTGAATGGCATATTAGGAGAATAAGAAATAGCCATGCTAAGGCCATATGTGTCCAAATTATAGGAAAATGCAGATTATTTTATTTTTAATGGTGTGGGGTGGCTGGACATTATACCATACCCAACACACATCCAGCTGTTCTGGGTCGTAACCAGTTTAATGCTAGCTCTGGGAACATCCCTGGCAGTGCTTTGGGACAATTTGTGGTGATAGGGATCCAAAAGGGTTTGGCCACAAGAAAGACAATTTCTTTATTCTGTACTAAGGCTCTGAGGGAAGCATATAATAACAGCATAAAAACAACAGCTGTTATTGAAACAAAAGCAGTGACATGATCAGATTTATATTTTAGAGAGGCGATGTGTGAGGGATCTGACTATATCCGTCATCCTTTTAGCCATTCTAATCATATTCTTGAGAAACCATGACTGCATTCAGGTATCCAGGTAACTCTCACAGCTTGAGCAAATGTAACCATACATAACTTCCCCTCCTGAAATGCAGTCTTATTTAGTTCTCTTATATATTAAAGGCATTACTTTCACCTGGTAATTTGGTAGACATTCTAGACAGATTTTGTAAATTAAGTTGACCCATTCAATATAAGAAAAGGATTTATACTTCATCAGGAGCTCGTTTTCTTCTTTCTACTAGAACAGGCCTACTATCTTAATTTTAATGCTAAGCATATTGTGTCACAGAGTAAAACAGACTTAAAATAAAACATTAACTAAGAAGTATTAAAAGAATTTAAGTCCTAGTTGATTTCTTTGGACTGTTGAACAACCTTCTGGAGAAAAAGCCAATGGTATATCCAGTTTATAAAATGGTTTTACATTTCTTAAAGTTTATATAGAGGGCTCAGCAGATAGTTCAAATGTGTGAAGGACATATCTAGCATGTAGAAAGCTCCTAAGTCTGATCCCAACACTGCATTTTCTCTCAAGCATCTCTTCATATAGCCCTATTCTCTCTGATGGCTACTAAGTATTAGCTCGGTCCAGGCCCTTACCCACAGAGCCCAAGCAGCACCACACTACCAGCCTACTCACTCCACAGAAGAAACGCCAGGATGATCCTTCACCTTCTTCCCTCTAATCCATACTGTACCTGGACTTGCAGTTACGTCAAATTGCAATACCTTAGAGTTGAAGTTAATTCAAGATATTGTTTTATTAAACAAACACAATTATTCATGCTTACCTTAAGAGTTTGGTTAGGAAGTAATAGTTTTTCTAGATTTAAAATTTATTAGAAATATGATAATTCTATCAATAGAATAAAAATCTTTAGGAAGGGGCTCACTTATTAATTGTTTTCCTATATTTCTTATTTTATAGGTGGTGGAACCTGCTATCATTGATGTTGGGTTCTACCAAAACTACCCCTCAGCAGTAATAGGCATTGTTTCTGGAGTCTTAGACATGTCAGGTATGTGCTTACTAGTTATTTGATATGCCCAGAATTCTTGTCATGTGTTCTAATGGCCACTGGGTTGAAAACGAAAATGTTCAGTAGAATTTGGAATATGCTATTTTCAGGTAAAGAAAATTAAAATTGTGCATATTGGAAGCATGCAATACAATAAATGTGGACATGTGTGTATGTGTGTGAACTATTATTTCAATCATATAATTGAAAAAAAATATCACTCTAGTGTGTTTATAGTACCTGATACAGCACCTATCTCTAAAAACACCCCACTGATTTGATTTCTATTTTTATATATTAATTTTAATTTCCAAGAGCTTTAAGTATAGTCATTCACTTTCTTAAAATCAGTCTTTATTGGATAAAAGGAATTTTCTTCTTTATTGTATAATCTCAGTAAAAAAGTGCTGAGTTTTAATTCATTGTATGAATAAGCTACAAGTTATCTCTGCTTGTTGAGGATATGGCTTGTTTCCACTTTGTGTCAGATAAATTCTGCTATGAATATTTGTGTACAAGTCTGCATATGTACATGTAATTTTCTTTTGGCTTGATAAAGTAAAAGAAAAATAACCAAATTATATGGTAAATTTTGTGGGTGTGTTCCCAAATACTGCTCCTGGGATCCAGAGATAACCTTGGTGTTTCACCCTGGCCTGATACGGCTGCTCTAGGGTGAGTAGGCTGGTGTGTGGAGCTGCTTTGGTTCTGTGGGTAAAGTCCTAGACCAGAGCTATACTTAGTAAAGCTCAGAGCAAATAGGGCTATATGAAGAGGTGCTTGAGAGAAAATGCAGTGTTGGGGATCAAACTTAAGGACGACTACATGCTAGATATGTCCTCCATACATTTGAATTATCTGCTGAGCCCCTCTATATAAATATTAAGAAATTAAAACTATTTTATAAATCGGATATACCAATGCAAATTTCTCTAGTAGTTTATGAAATTACCAGTAACATTGGCAGAAATATTAACAAAATATCTCATAGTTACTTTTTAATTTTAGCCACTTTAGTATACATGTAACTATACTTCAGTGTCGTTCTAATTTTCATGTTCTCACTTACTAGTATGTTACATATTTTTTCTTCCTTTCTTCCTTTTTTATAAAGTGGGGCATATCTAGCAGTGCTCAGGGATCACTCCTGACTCTGTGCTCAGGGATAACTCCTGGTAGTCTTAGAGGGCAATATGCAATGTTAGAGATTAAACCCACGTTGGCCACATGCAAGGTAATTGCTCTACCTGCTATACTATAGTTCCAGACCTTCTAAATATGCTATTGACTTATCTTTATTTAAATGCCGTTGGAAACTTCTGTTTATATTCAAATTGAGTTTTCAGTCGTGTTATTATAGATTGTAATTTTTATATGTTCTGGACCGCAGATTTTTTTATAAGTATATGTTTTCACCCAGTTATGTTTACTTTTATTTTTAGGAATTTTTTTTTTTGATAGGCAAAGCTCTCAAGTAGTGTTCAAGAGAGCTGGGGACTCTACTTGCAATTCTTGGCTGTTGAGCTTAGCGGTTCAACACAAGATCTGAATATGCAATTATGATTGGTCCCTAAGGTACCAGGGATACTCTAGACAACCCAGTGATAGTGGGCTTTCAAGAATTTGGGGTCAGAACGATAGTACAGCAGGTAGGGGCATTTGCCTTGCCAGCGGCTGACCCAGGTTTGATCCCTGGCATCCCATATGGCCCCCAAGAGTGGCCAGGAATAGTTCCTGAGCAAAGAACCAGGAGGAACCCATGAGCATTGCTGGGTGTAACCCAAAAAGCAAAAAAAAAATCTGGTGATTATCAGGAACACCTGAAGATTTGTGGGGTACCATGTTTTGTCAAAAAATCAAACCTGGTTCAGGTGAATGCTAAGTGTGTTATTTCTTGGATCCCCACTGGTTTTTAAAAATTTTTATTAGGTCCAATTTATGAATTTCTTTTTTTAAAGGCAATATTTTTCCATATGCAATCAAATATGACTTTGCAGGAGCATAAATGTTTTCTTCCAGACTTTTACAGGTTTAGGTAATGCAGTTTAGTTTCTGGTGTTTTATGAGTCATTTATATATGGTGTGAGAGATGGATTAAGGATCTTTTTTAAAGTGCATATTTTCAAAAGTCACAGAACAATTACTTAAAGATACTCTCACTTCTCCATTAAGATGCCTTTATAGCATTGCCAGTTTAACAGCAGAGAAAATGGAAGTTAAAAAATCTATGATTTGATACTTTTGAATTGAAATATATAAAGATTTTAAATTACTTCCTAATTTCCAGAGTGTCTTTACTCTACTACCAGGGTTCTTCTGTCAACATTTATTATACTCATCAAATTTTGGGCACAGTGTCCAAGACACTTGTGAGTAACTGTGTTAATTAAAGTGTCTATTTCCTCTTATGCATATGCCAAACTTTCATCTGTCAGTCAGACAGATCCAGGAGGCATTGTGACCTCAGTTGAGAGAGTCTTATTATTATATGCAGAAAGGATTCATTGAGATCATCACTGTCAGAGAAGTCAAAGGAGAATATATAAATGGGAAAATGTAATGCTTGATCTGCTCCAAAGCAATTAATATAATTTTCTGTTTAAGTTAACTTTTCTGATATGGTAGAGTGGTCGCTTTGATTCAAGGGGAATTGTATTGGTTTAACTTCTAATAGCAAAAAGAGGCAGTTAATCTGGAAAAGAATAAAATGTGAAAAAATGGCTTAAGGATGGTCTTATTGTGATAATTATTATGTGCTAATAATTATCAACATAGAGGGTAAATTATATTGTACTAATATAGCTATCATTAATATGTTAATATTAAGATCTTTCATAAGTTAACTTTTTATTTGAAAAGGAATCATTTACATAATTATTGATCGCTTATTTGATCTTATTTTAAGTTGAGGAAAACTCTTTTAACCTACATACTAAAATGTTCTTTCACAATAAACAGAAAAAAAAGTTCTCATTTTTATGTCACTGCTGTTTCTATGTCCCTAAGAAAAGAAAGACATTCTCTTTTTAAACCATAAATATATCCTGCTTGAAGTGACATGAAAATCTCCTCATTGTAAAGTTTGTCAGAGATCTGATGTCCAAATATATCTTTTTTATTCCTTATACCATTGATAGCAACTTTTCCTCTGAGGAGAGACTGTTTTGTAACAGTGACTCAGGGTTGATTTGAAATTTGAAGATTCTTTATTATCCTTCATTGGGACAGCAGTTACATGATACTATGAGGGAGGCAAGGTCTAATTTATTTTTATGTCTCCAATGTCTATGTCTACCATGTTGTCCTCCTGAGAACAGATGCTTATTCAACAATTACTTTAAAATGTGGGCAAATATCAGAAATACCTCTAAGCAATTATTTACAGCTGGACTAGTTATAGTATAGGACAATGAGGAATGCCATTAGATGTAAATTATTATGTCTGTTTAAAATTTTAACTTTAATTTTTTGGGTGTGTGATGCTAAAGATTGATCCCAGGAAATCAAGCAAGTGCACTACTAGAGCCACATGCCCATCAGAGGATTTATTCAGTTCTTTTCACTGTGCCCTAATTTTTTAAAAATACATTTTATACCTCTCCACATCAATTTAGTATTTCTTTATAACTATTATATAAAAAGAATTTACACACTGGGGAGATAATGGACTAAAATATGTGCTTTTCATGCAAGGTCCTAGATATGATCCCTGAATATGGGCTCCTTCAGCACTGTTAGATATGGCCCTTCCCCATAATTATATACACATAACAGTCATGTAGTATTCTCTGGAATATTTTACTCTTTAATATAATACTTGGTTTGCTAAGTATTAATTCCCTTTTCATGAAGATATAATGTCCCAAATTCTTAGAGCTTTTCAAATGGATTCATTTGTTTCTGACTTTCTCTGGAGTTAGTCTTGTGACATCTCTTCACGATCATTCACTAATATCCATAAAGAAAATGAGTCACTTCACCATTCTTTAGTTCAAGAGTCTGTTTTATTAGATTCATTTAAATATTGGAGCCCCACCAGTCAGTGATTTGAGGGTTATGCTATGAGTGTTAGCAATCAAATTCAAAGCCTCATATATATAGGGTCTGTGAACCATATCTGCACTCAAGCATTAAACTAGAATTATTTGCCCCCAACATTATTTTGTTAGAGCATATTCTGTAGGAGAAAATCAAGACCTCACAGGAGGTATTTTTTTTCAGATTTTGATTGTTTGGGGGAAAAAAGTTTTATTACATATATATTCCATAACTTCCATCCAAAATGCTTTCAAGAATTTTTCCCACTTGTCTCCAGAATTTAGGAATTTTATGTTGTTGTGCATAATGGGAAAGGGATATTTATTTATATATTTATACATTAATTAAAATTATTAATTGCATATTTATAGTCATAAAATAGATTGTGTATACATAATTAAAGATACATTTCACTTAGTTCCAAATATCAAGTTTGCAAAAAAAAATGTACAATATTACAAGCAAAATATTTACATTGATATAATCCACTCACCTAACTTTGATGCCCTACCCTCTGGTCTATCGCTTAAAGTCTCCACTTCTCTTCTGAGTATTGGAATAGTAATTGCTAGCTGTGTGGAATTGTATCATTCTTTACTTATCTGGTGCTTCTATTTCATTTGTTTAAGGTACATGCTTTCAGGTTTTATTGACAATGAGCTCTGAGAGATATCCTTTAGCCCTTAGAGCTTGAGCTTACTATATCTGATTACATTTTTTCACATTGTTATAAAAGATTTGCTCCTACTTCTTTCCTTACTAGATTTCCATCAATATTTATCTATTGTTCTTTATACCCCTTTCATAAATGTCTTATGTTGTCAGTTTGTTTAGCAGAGTCTTTATCAGGTTCTGGAACAAAAGGAAATCAAGTTATTTAGGGGCTGTCTATAAAGTTGAATTATATCTCAACTTTCTTAGACATGATAAGTCAATGATTACATGTGTATCTGTTTCCAACATTCATATTGTTTTTCTTGTTTCCATATATATACATATATACTCTGTCTCTGAGTACTCTTAAGGGGCGAAAAGAAGCAAAAAGCTGCTTTACTGTCATTTTTAGAGTTTCTGGAAACAGCCTGAATGTGTGGTTCAATCTGCCATTGTCATCTCTTACTGGAAGTCTCAGCAATAGTTTATTTGTATGAACAAATTCTTCTCTTACACAATTTTGATAGCTTAATTTTATTCTATTATAAAAATGCAAACGTTTCTTTTATATCTGTTGGAGAGAATTTCTGATGTTTAGTTCAGAAGCAATGCTGTGATGAGCAGTTGTGTAGAATGTTAATACATTCCCATAAGTATTTGCCTAGAAAAATTTCCAAGAATTGCTTATTAAATCTAAAGGTGTATACAAACATATATGTAAACACATATATGTATCAATAAATATTTTTGGGTATCTAACAATAACCAAATAGAGAGGTTTTATTGATTTCACATCTACCAACTGTTTGAGTATTCTTTTTGCTATACACTCAATGTTTGGTATCATTTTAAAAGTTCCTTTATAATTTATTTTTTCAAAATAGAACTGAATTCAACAAATGGGTATGCTATAATGGAATTGTTAGGAAGAATGTTTTAGCATTGATTATTTTAAGACTAAATATATTTTGTTTGCTGAATTTTCTGTTTCTATAAATTTATATTAAAAATAAGCTCTCCATATAACAGATCATTTACTTTAGTTGTTGCATGTATTCTTATCATTTTTTTCTTAGCAATTTCATAACACTAAATATATTGGCAGAATTCTGTTCAAAAATTTATATTAAAAATAAAGCCCTTCATGTAGCAGATCATATGGTTTAGTTGTTTAGCAGCATAGATTAATTTTCTTATAAATTACAATTTTCTCACATATGCTCACTGAGGAAGGTGTGGAGCATTTCTTACAGAGTTGATAGAAATTTTAGAATTTTTTAGATTTTTTTTGTTATTTTATGTAACATTATAGTTGGGAGACTTGATTAATAAAAATTCGTTCATAACTAGGAAAGTTTTGGGACTTTTCTGTATATGTTATTTTTGGGAAAATATACTGACCTTTCCTGAAGGCTTTCCTTTGACCATTTCCAGAAGAATCAACTATTCAGAAGTAAGTCATAGCTAGTTACCACACATTTCCTCAATAATAGGGCATTTTCCCCTTTTTTCTTTTTGGTTTGCTTGTTGGACTTACTCTTGACTTTGTGCTCAAAAATTGCTTCTAGGGGACCTGCAGGTATTATTTGCAGTGCTAAAGATCAAGCCAAGCTTTACCATTGTTGTTTGCAAGACAACAGCCTTACCCACTATGGTATCTCTCTAGGATCTGTTAGGGCTGTTCTTAATAAAATTGGAGATTGCTTAACCACAATGTTAATTTTATTCCAGTTCACATTTATTAAAATCTTTGCAACAACTGGAGATTGTAAAAACACTGTCTGAGATACAGTAAATTCATCTGTCTTTAATGAGTTGAAAATTCCAAATACTATTTTTGTGCTTTATTAGCATATTTATATGTGTAAGGCTCATTGCACCCACCATAACATTTTTAGTGCCTCCCTGCCACTAAAGGCACCTCTGGTGGTTCCTTCAGGTACTCCCTTTTCCTTCTAGTAAACACCAACTTTTAAATGGATCTAGAAATTATCTTTATTGACTTTTTTGCTAGTATGCTTGTAAAGTATTTGTATCCAGAAATCATACCATCATTATGTAATCTTTACTTTTTTTACTTATTTCACATATCATAGTCAATTCAGATTTCATATATTTAGTTTCAAATAGGACAACTTCATATTTTATAATAAAAGAGCAGTATGTTATAGACTATCCATTCTATTGAGTTTGTCCTGTCTATGAGCCTTATGCTGGTTGTGTTTTAGCTGTTCTACTAATGCATCTATGAACATAAAATTACAGTATAAATACCTGTAGTTTTTTAAATCCTTCAAATATATGTCTGTGAATAGTATTGATGAATTGTCTATTATGTTTTCCTTAAATATAAGACTCCCACCATTTTCATAGTGTCTACAGCAATTTCCTCCAATAATCTACCAGGATTCTTATTTACCTAAATCCTCACTGTGCTTTATCCAATCTTTTTAACATAGGCCAGTCTAGCAGGTTTGAAATCATATCTCATTGTGATTTTGATTTGCATTTCTCTAGTAACTTAGTGAAGAAAGTTGTTTAGTGGAAACCGAAACATTGGAAAGCCAAACAAACAATTGTGGGACAACCCAGAGATTAACAACGCCAAACAGCACTGTCAGTTGTTCTGAAGAAAGGTAGAGAGGATAGAGGTGACTTGACAGAGACCACTACAGGGATATTTTGGTTAGAAGTGCACCAATGGTGAGGACCCTCTATAAGATTCTGTGGATGGGAAAAATTGACTGAACATAGTTACCACTGAAAAGATGCAGCTGCCCTGTGAGTTTTCCATTCCATTCTGAGGCATTCAAGGGAAGGAGAAATACTCCGACTTCTGCCCTCCTCCCACGCTCTGTAATTCACTATTTGAATTCACCTGAAATGCAGTGTACTAGAGCAGATCAATGGAGTTGTTCTAGTAGGTAAGACAGAGCAAGAGAAATACATGGTATATGCCTAAATCTCAAAAGATAAATACTTGAAACTGCACCTACCTGGGTGTGGTTTGTGCCATTTTTAAGAGGGTGAACAATCAAAAATGGAAGCAGATGGAAACACTGACTTCTGATTTCCACTATGATTGGTCAAGGAGAAAGGTGTGTTTGCAGATGAATGGAACCTGATTTGTTAAAAGAGAAAATTTGGTTATAAATATAGCTACCACTAAATTTTATGGGGTTGTTGTTTCCTTTTTACCATAATTTTAAAGGATCTCATTAATGTCAACCTTTAAGTTTTCAAATCCACTTAAAAGTCAATGCAGGAAGGAAAATTTAAGGGGTTGACTTTTTTAAGGAGCATAAAATCATGTATAATCAAAAGAAATATGACTTTCAGACATGACTCTTTTAAGAATACCAAACAGGATTGTGAACTTTGCTGGCTGGTATTCAGCTCAGTTTCAGATAACTAGAGTTCTGTCACTGTACTGAGACTTTGGGAAGTTGTCCATTTCATTCAGACATTTGAGCAATTGGTACATTTGGAATACTCAGAAACCACAAATAACCAGAGCTTAAATTCATAGCTAATGTTCAGATTACTTACAATGTACTATGACTAGGCTTTTAAAAAATGGTATAGACCCTAATACCTTAACCATATTAATCACCATACATAAAAGACATGTTTCTTACCCTGAACTTAACTAATATGCCTCTGGTCCCTAATGTATGCCTATTTTTAGATACTGTGTTTCCTTGATCTTCAATATTACAACAGAGCTGATTTTTTAATTAAAAAATGAGCTTTATTTGGAAGGGGGTGTGTGTGCGTGAGAGAGATATATAGAGAAAAATAGAGACTTCTCCAGAGTGGAGAGGGAGTCCCAGCACACATTCAGGAATTAGATATGGTAGTATGAAAGTACATATCTCAAGAAGGAAGAAGCAGGTGACACAAGTGCTTGGACACCATATGTACTTGACAGCAGCACATGGGCACAGGCACATGGACTAGGGCAACCTATGTGCTCAGTGTTTCTTGTGTATACTCACTGACTTGAATTCCCCTCCACCATCTTTCTTTCAATCTCACTTAATAAGGATTCCCCTTCTGCAATGGAAGTATATATCAATATTAGCTAGGATTTCAAACTCCATAAATCTTATGCAAAGATTGGAATAATGCCCTGTGGTATGCAGGGTCTAAACAAATATCGACCTGTAAGTGTTAGCAGTTTTGAAGTCACAAAACGGCAGAGAGAGTCCTGGGCACTTTTAAGTGATTATTCTTGCCAGAAGAAATGGCCAGATCTCAGGAATGGATTAGCTGCAGAGTCCAGCTACGAGACACATGTGGGGAGGATTCTTTTCCCACTCTCCTCTACAAGGAGTCTGGTTCAGACTAGGTCTCAAAGCCCAATCTGAGGTCAGAGATTTGAGAGACCCAATCACTTTGGGATTTGTTCTGTTTTACATAACCTCACAATTATATTCATCAGTGCTAATTTCCATTAGGAATGTCTTCTAAAATGCTAGGAAATATCTGTTTATAAACATCTTCCTACCACTTGCTTTTTCCCCCTCCACCCCAAATTTTAGATTATTCTGTTTTTGGAATTTTTTGATTCCGACATACTTTGTGACCTGGACGCTTACAAGGCAGTTTAGTTAATGTTTCAGTCCAATAAGATTGATCATTTACCAAGTCTGTGTCTTATTTCCATTTATTAGAAATTAGGTGAGGATCAGCTATGCAAAGTTCTTCTCTTATTCTCTTTGATGATTTACATAGTTTTTCTTCATTATCAAATGTTTTGTTACATCATTTAAAATTGTACTTTTGGAGGCTGTTTATTTTAGAAGATTCATTTTTGAACCATTTTTGTTCTAAAATGAAAGTTTCTTAGTTTTCTATTATTACCATTTTAACTGCACAATTCATTAGTTTTAAGTATGTTCATTTTCTTTTTCTCCCACCAACATGCCCATAATTTTTCCTCTTCTTAAACTGAAACTCTGTACATATTAAGAACTTCTCATTCTCTTCTCCCTAATTCCTAGTAACTACTCTGCATTTGATATTTTTATGTTTTTGGTGACTGTTAAGTTTTTTGTATAGGTGGACCTATACTCTATTTGTCTTTAGTATTGGGTTTGTTTCACTTAATACAATACCCTTAAATTTCATTCATGCTGTAGCATAATGTGCTATATGTTGCAATATATCCTTACTATCTCAGTTTGGGGTGAGAAACAGGAACCACTATATAATATCAGAGAGCTAGAGTGGAAGTGACAGAAGTTCATTTTTTGGTTTAGATATTTATTTAAAATCTCGTAAAAAGGTTCTCAAAATATGTATCAGTTTCGATAAGCTTCTGTTTTTGTGTGCAAAACCCACTTCAGGATTTTATTTCTTTTTAAGTATTTTATTATACCACCGTGAGATATACAAATAAAAAAGATATACAATTAAAATTTCATATTTGGGTTTTGGTCATACAGTGTTCCAGCACCCGTCCCTCCACCAGTGCCCATCTCCCACCACCAACGTCCCGGTTCCCTCCCCCTTTCCCAGCCCACCTCCATGGCAGGTTCTTTATTTCTTTCCCTTTCTCTCTCTTTCTCTTTTCCTTCCCTTCCAGACTATGGATTACAGAACATATTTTCTTGTGAAGACCTTAAAGCGTCTAATTTGCTGCAATCCTTACTTTTCACCCCATACCACCTCACTCTCTGTGCTTATTAAGGAATTTTGATTTGTAGGATTTTAGGACATATCCTTTATATTCTTCATCCATTACCCCATAAATTGTTCTGGCAAGTGGTGAGATGGGGGATGAACAAAAAATAGGAAAGTTGTTACAACTCTTATTACTTTTAAAAGAATATTTTATTTATTTTTTTAACTTTATTTTTACAATTACAACAATATACAATTAAAGAGTTCATGTTTGGGTTTTGGTCATACAGTGTTGCAGCACCCATCCCGCCACCAATGCCCATCTCCCACCACCAACGTCCCGGTTCCCTCCCCCTCCCCCAGTCCTGCTCCATGGCAGGTTCTTTATTTCTTTCCATTTCTCTCTCTTTCTCTTTTCCTTCCCCTCCAGACTATGGATTACAGAACATACATTAAAGGGTTGTCATGTGTATCTTTTTGCCTCTATTTAATGCTCAGTTCTAGGTTGGCATAAGTAACCTCAACAATTGTTAGCACACTGTTCCATTTTCTGTCTTACCTAGCCTCTGACTCCCACATGTTTGTGATAATTTCCACCTTTGACAGGACCTCCTGATGTATGTTTCACTTGACCTTAGATATTGGTATCATAATATGTACCGATATATTTATGTTATGCAGATAAATGCAGTCAGTCTGTATCTGTCTCTCTCCTTCTGGCTAATTTCGCTCAACATAATCTTCTCCATGTCGATCCATTTGTAGGCAAATTTTATAACTTCATTTTTCCTAACAGCTGCATAGTATTCCATTGTGTAGATGTACCAAAGCTTTTTTATCCAGTCATCGATTTTCGGGCACTCTGGTGGCTTCCAGATTCAGGCTATTGTGAATAATGCTGCTATGAACATAAAATTAGGGATGGTGTTTCAGATGAGTATTTTTGGTTTCCCAGAGTAGATTCCCAGGAGTGGTATAACTGGGTCAAATGGGAGTTCAATTTCTAGTCTTTGGAGGAATGTCCATATTGTTTTCCAGAAAGGCTGTACCAGCCGGCATTCCCACCAACAATGGATGAGTGTCCCCTTTTCCCCACACCCACGCCAGCACTTGTTGTTCTTGTTCTTTTGAATATGTGCCAGTCTCTGTGGTGTAAAGTGGTATCTCATTGTTGTTTTGATTTGCATCTCTCTGATGATTAGGGATGATGAGCATTTTTTCATATGTTTTTTGGCCATTCGAATTTCTTCCTTGCTGAAGTTTCTGTTCATTTCTTCTCCCCATTTTTTGATGGGGTTGTTTGTTTTCTTCTTGTAAAGTTCTACCAGTGCCTGATATATCCTGGATATTAACCCCTTATCAGATGGGTATTGGGTGAATATTCTTTACCATTTTGTGGACTGCTTTTGTATCTTAGTGAATGTTTCTTTTGAGGTGCAGAAGCTTTTTAGTTTCATGTAGTACCATATGTTTATCTTTTCTTCTAGTTGCTTTGATAGTGATGGTTTATCTTTGAAGGTGCCTTTAGCTTCAAGGTTGTGGAGGGTTTTTCCTATATTTTCTTCAATGTACTTTATGGATTCAAGTCTGATATTGAGATCTTTAATCCACTTTGATCTGATTTTTGTGCATGGTGTTAGACACAGGTCCAAATTCATTTTTTTACATGTCGCTGCCCAGTTTTCCCAACACCACTTATTGAAGAGGCTTTCCTTACTCCATTTTAGACTCGTTGCACCTTTATCAAAGATTAAATGATCATATGTTTGAGGTTGGGTGTCAGGATACTCAATTCTATTCCATAGGTACACAGGTCTGGTTTTATTCCAATACAATGCTGTTTTAATTACTACTGCCTTGTAGTACAGTTTGAAGTTGGGTAAGGTGATGCCTCCCATCTTCTTTTTCCCGAGTATTTCTTTAGCTATCCTTGGGGTTTATCGTTTCATACAAATTTCAGGATTGTTTGGTCAATTTCTTTGAAGAATGTCATGGGTATCCTTATAGGGACTGCATTGAATCTGTACAGAGCTCTATGGAGTATTACCATTTTGACAATGTTGATTCTCCCCATCCATGAACAGGGAATGTGTTTCCATTTCCTTGTGTCCTCTGTTATCTCTCGAAGCAGTGTTGTAGTTTTCTTTGTACAGGTCCTTTACACACTTGGGTAAGTTGATTCCTAGGTATTTGATTTTCTGTGGCACAATTGTGAATGGAATTGTTTCCTTAATATCCCTTTCTTCTCTTTCGTTATTTGTATATAGGAAAGCCACCGACTTTTGGGTGTTGATTTTGTATCCTGCCACTCTACTATATGTGTCTATTGTTTCTAGGAGTTTTTTGGTAGAGAGTTTAGGGTTCTCTAGGTATAATATCATGTCATCTGCAAATAATGATAGCTTGACTTCTTTTTGCCTATCTGGATGCCCTTGATGTCCTTTTTCTTCTCTGATTGCTATGGCAAGTACTTCCAGTACTATATTGAATAAAAGAGGTGAGAGTGGGCAACCTTGTCTTGTCCCTGATCTCAGGGGGAAGGCTTTCAACTTTTCCCCATTGAGAATGATGCTCACTGTGGGCTTTTGGTAGATGGCTGTAACTATCTTGAGGAAAGTCCCTTCAATTCCCATTTTCTGGAGCCGTTTTAATCATGAACGGGTGCTGGATCTTATCAAATGCTTTTTCTGCGTCTATTGATAGGATCATATGGTTTTTATTTTTTCTCTTATTGATATGATGTATTATGTTGATTGACTTGCGAATGTTGAACCATCCTTGCATACCCGGGATGAATCCTACTTGGTCATGACGTATAATCTTCTTGATAAGTCTTTGGATTCTATTTGCTAGTATTTTTGTTGAAGATCTTAGCATCTGTGTTCATCAGGGATATTGGTCTGTAGTTTTCTTTTTTTGTGTTGTCTCTCCCTGCTTTGGGTATCAGGGTGATATGTGCCTCGTAGAAGCTGTTTGGGAGTGTTTCTGTTTCTTCTATTTCCTGGAAGAGCTTAGACAGGACAGACAGTAGGTCCTCCTTAAAGGTTTGGTAGAGTTCACTAGGGAATCCGTCTGGACCTGGGCTTTTGTGTTTGGGAAGACTTTTTAATTACTGTTTCTATTTCCTCAATGGTGATAGGCTTATTCAGGTATTGGAGGTCTTCTTGTTTCAGCAGTGGGAGGTTATAGGACTTCAGGAATTGATCCATTTCTTCTAGATTCTCATGTTTCACGGCATACAGGCTCTCAAAGTAATCTCTGATGATCTTTTGGATTTCTGTGGTTTCTGTTGTGATGTCACCCTTTTTATTTCTGATTCTGTTTATTTGGGTTCTCTCTTTCCCTGTCCTTACAAGTCTTGCCAATGGTTTGTCAATCTTGTTTATTTTTTCAAAAAACCAGCTCTTGGTTTCATTAATCTTTTGGATTTTTTTTGGTTTCCAACTCATTGATTTCCTCTCTAAGTTTTATTATTTCCTTTTTTTCTGCCTGGGTTGGGCTCCTTTTGTTGGTCTTTCTCTAATGTCTTCAGCTGTGTAGTCAGGTTGTTTATGTGGGCCCTTTCTTGTTTCCTGATGAATGCTTGCAGAGCTATAAACTTCCCTCTTAACACGGCTTTTGCCGTGTCCCACAAGTTCTTATAGTTGGTGTCTTCATTTTCATTTGTTTCCAGAAATCTTTGGATTTCCTGTTTGATTTCTTCTACGACCCATTTGTTGTTCAGGAGTGAGCTGTTCATTTTCCAGGTGTTTGGTTTGACTCCCTGTTTCTGTGTACGGTTAACTTCCATTTTCAGTGCATCATGGTCTGAAAAGGTAGCTGACACAATTTCTATCTTTTTAATTTTATTGAGGTATGCTTTGTGGCTCATCATGTGGTCTATCTTGGAGAATGTTCCATGTGCACTAGAGAAAAATGTGTTTTCAGCTTTTTTGGCATGAAAAGCCCTGTATATATCTACTAACTCTCTTTCTTCCATTTCTTCCTTCAGGGCCAATATTTCCTTGGTGAGTTTCAGTCTTGTTGATCTATCCATCGTTGATAGAGCAGTGTTGAAGTCTCCAACTATTATTGTGCTACTTTTAGTGTCTTCTTTGAGGTCTCTTAGCAGTTGTTTTATGTATTTTGCTGGCCCCTCGTTGGGTGCATATATGTTTAGTAGTGTAATTTCTTCCTGTTGTACATACCACTTAAGTAATAAGAAATGGCCTTTGTTGGCCCTTCTAACCTTTTTCAGCCTGAAGTCTATATTATCTGATACTAATATGGCCACACCATCCTTTTGGAGGAGTTGTTTGCATGGAGAATGGTCTTCCAACCTTTTACTTTGAGTCTGTGTTTGTTCTGATTATTCAGATGCGTTTCTTGTAGACAGCAGAATGTTGGGTTCAATTTTTTACTCCATTTTGTTACTCTTTGTCTCTTAATTGGTGCATTTAGACCATTGACATTGAGAGAGATTATTGTCATTGGATTTTGTGTCATCTTTCTGTTTGTGCTTGTTGTGCTTATGGGTTTGGTCGCATTAGAGTAGACCCTTCAGTCCTTCTTTTAAAGTTGGTTTTGAGTCCATGAAGTTCCTGAGTTGTTGCTTATCCATGAAGTTGTGTATCTTTCCTTCATATCTGAATGTGAGTCTGGCTGGGTAAAGATTTCTTGGTGAGGCCTGCAGTTCATTGAGCCTTTTCACAATATCCCACCATTGTTTTCGGGATCGGAGTGCTTCATCAGAGAAGTCTGCTGTAAATCTTAGGGATGTTCCTTTGTATGTGATTTCCTTCTTTGATCTTGCTGCTTTCAGTATTCTATCTCTATCTATAGCTTTTGTCATTTTTATTAAGATGTGTCTTGAGTATTCTTGTTGGGGTTTCTTTTAGCTGGTATCCTACTGGCCTCCTGGATCTTGAGGCCAGTGTTTTTTAGTTCCGGGAACTTCTCAGCAATGATGGCTTTGACAGTTTCTTCTTCATCAGGGTTTTCTTCTTGCCCTTCTGGGACCCCAATGATCCGTATGTTGTTTCTTCTGGCTTCATCCCGATTATCTCTTGTTGTCTGTTCGGTAATTGTGAGTCTTTTTTCTATCTTCTGGTGTTGTGTAGAGAATCTTTGGAACGCGTCTTCGAGATCACTAATTCTTTCTTCAGTAGCTATTATTCTGCTATGATGGCTTTCCACTCTGTTTTTCATTTCATTTACCTCATTTTTAATATATGTCATTTCCATTTGCATTTTCCTCACTTCTTCTCTCATGTCCTCTTTTTATTTTATTGAGTTTGCATTCCATTGCTTCTTTGAATTCCTTATGACTCCTTAACATTTCTTTCCGAAATTCCTTATCAGAGAGGTTATACAACTCATTGATATTGCTTGGCTCATCTGTACTAGTGACTTCACTCACAGAGCTGGATGGAACTTTGCGTTGCCTTACCATTATAACTATTATAGGTTGCAAATGTGGGGTCTTGGATGACAGGATAGTACAGTTAGTAGGTGTCTGGTCTGTTTGCAGAGTTTGGGTGGGTAGTCAGAATGTAGGAACCAAGGTTCACTGGTACCTCATGCAAGATAGGTAGTAAGAGGGTCACGAGGACGTGCTAGCATCCGCGCGGTTTTGAGTTTTGGGATGATTACGGAGGCGCAGGGCCCAAGTTTCCGCTCTTCCCTGGGGCAGTTTGGGTCTGCGGAGACGCAGGGGTCACACACACACACCTGGGGTGGGGAGATTTTCAGCTGGTCCCGGGGCGCAGCGCCCAAGGTTCACCGGTGAAACCAAGGCAGCTTGCCTCGGTTCCCGTTGATGGAGTTTCCACTCTTCCCTGTGGCAGTTTGGGTCCGCGAAACGCAGGGGTCACGCACACACCTGGGGGGGAGATTTTCAACCCTACTTTAAAAGAATATCAGTGGCAGCAATCTTACTATTCTTCCCAACTTTCCTTTGGAAACCCAATTCAGTATGTTTAATATATTACCAAACAAGTCAAACTTAGATGTACCATGTTAAATTTCTTGTCAAACTTTAGTAGCTATGTATTGTCTATGCTCATAGAAATATTAATATAGAGAAACACAACTTAAGCAAGAATGAACTTCAGGAAGCCAAAGAGAATCTTTTCATCAGAACCAGCAAAGTCAGCACCAGCAACTTAAATCTTCCACAGCAAGTGATGCTGTTTCCCATAGAGGGGGAAAAAAGGGAATCCTCCATAAGTTATATAACCTTGACTTCAATATTTGCCCATGGATCTAACATGGATCAAGAAACATTTTTTTTTAAATAAAACAATCTGCTTTCCTGTTGTTTGTAATGAACAAAGTGATTGCTTTTGATTGAAGTCATCAACTGTAGTATCACTTCACTTGTATCACCTGTCTTCCTGTTGTTCATTGATTTGCTCTAGCAGGAACCAGTAATATCTCCATATGTCCTGTCCTGTCACATGCAAGTGTAGCCCAAGGGAATTTGCTCCCTCCAGAAACATAAAGAGCCTCAAACCAGTCCATCAGGTCATGGGAATGAGGTCTATAATTGTTACTGATATTTGACATATCAAATACAGCATGGGTAGCTTGCCAGGCACTGCCTTTCAGGAGGAATACTCTTGTAGTCACCTCTCATGTGCATTTATTGAGGAACCAGCTCTTCTGCTGGGGAGCTCTGATGAGCTAAGGAGTCTGGATGTGGAAAATGGCAGCCCTCATAGTGTGGGGATGCCTCTGGCTTCTTGCAAGGATCTGCTGCAATAACAGGCCAGGGCTAGAACTTGCCTTTTCTCACGGCTGCCTCGTGATCAGCTGGGCACAGAGAGAGCCAGTAGCAGTTCGGCCCAGTGTATGTGAGTCTCTGGATCAGGCATACCTGGGCTGGGCTTTAAAAAGACTGCTGTAGGATGAATCTCTGACTAGCCGGACCTGTAATCAGCCGGACCTGTAATCACTTTTTCTAGGTGGAGCTCTGACGAGCTGGGGAGTCCATATGTGGAAAAAAGGCAACCCTCATGGTGTGGGGGGTTCCTCTGGCTTCTTGCGAGGCTCTGCTGCGATGGTAGGCCAGGGCTAGAACCCTCCTTTCCTCCGTCACCTGTAGTAAAGTAACTTAATGGTGAGCAAGGGAAATCTTGGTTATCACTCAGCAAGACATGGAATTTGCGCTTTCTAGAATCAGAATTCTAGGATCTGTCTCATTTTTCTAATGGTACTTATTTTGGCAGCTATTGTGACCAATTATACTTTATTTATTGTTGTTTTGGGTGCACCACCACCTGTTCTAAGGGCTTACTCCTGTCTTTGTGTTCAGGAGTCACTTCCTGTAGGGCTCACAGGACATGTAAGGTGCCAAGCATTGAACTCCTGTCTGTTACATCTCAGGAAAGCACTTTACTCACTATACTATCTATTCAACCCTCCCTCAAATTGCTCTATAATTTTCTTGCCAGGAAAATTTGATTTGGGTGAGCATTCATTTTAAATCAGAAGTAGGCATTTACTCATACTGAACTTGATCTATTAGCCTTACCAATAGCCATGTAATAAAAAAGACATTACGGTAAGCAAAAAATAGGGGAACGAGTAAGAAGACTTTGAAAAATGTCCAAGTAACATTTTAAAATGTGTTCTATTACTAGGAAACATTTTACTCCTGAACTCGGTCCAGAATTTCAAAACTTAAGCTCAATGAGCCATAATAGGACTAATCATAAAATTCTTAAATGTAGCAGCCTTTAATTATTGTAAGCTGTAACAATTCTTTGTAATGTGAGTGGAGATGAGATGCTACAACACATAATTTCCAAAAAGTAGAACTATTTCAAGTACCCTAGAAAATAATTACATTTAAAAATACTCCCTAGTCTTGAAACCAAATGAAAGAAAGTGAAAATAAAATATTCAATGACAGAAAGTTTTGACCTTTGGTACTACTTTGTAAAAATCTCAATTTATTGACATGATTTGATAATTATTATTGAATTTATGACTGAAATACATTAATTCATATCGAGGGACTAAAATTCATAGGTTTATTCATATTAAAACTGAGAGCAATTTGCTTAAAATATCCTGGTGAGAAGAAAATTGCCCATGTCTTTGAGGGTCATAATAGTTTCACAGTGTCTACAATAAACCCATTGCAGGGCATAATAGATAATTGAAAACAAAAGTTGAATATATTAAGTCTGTTGGTATCAAGGTTAAAGTACTGGAATGAAGTATTCAGGTTAAGTGATGCTATTAATGCGCTGCCTTCACATGTGGTACGTCTCACACATTAATACTTAATATGGCACTTAGGCTTTCATAAAAAGCATCTAGTCTCCTACTTTGAATATTTTTTAATAACTAGTAAATTTTTCCACATGAAATTTTTTCTCTAAAAGCCTTTTACTGTAGGTTAAACAATTGTGTCATGATCAAAGAAAACCACACTTTGCTTACTGGTGAATTTTAATTATATACTGATATTGGAGATATATATTCGTATAAAGTTTGAAACTTGTCAGAGAAAGACTGAGGCTTTTAGTATAAATTAAGTGATACCAAAGATCTTCCTCGAATCCCAATGCGACTGAGACATCTACTCAAGAACAACAATTCACTCTTTGTCATTTTATTGCAAATTTGGACAGTTAAAGCTCTGTAAATCATATTTCAATTAATATTTAAGAACATACACCTCTAATTCTATAAAGATGCATATTTAATACTTATAAATATCATCTCAAAATATTCATTATATTTAATTCATTCAATCTATATCTTCATGAGCTCATGTATATTAACATTCAAATACAACCTACTTTAAATATTTGATTAATGAAAACATTTTGTGCTTGATTTTTTGAAAGGCTGTGGATTTTTTTAAACAAGTATCACAGCTGTCAACATAAAAGAGGATCCTGGGATTAATGCTTTTTGAGAAATAATAACTGCTGTTTATACAGTATCTCTCAAAGGCTAAAATTCTTTGCATACATTACCTTATTTATTTGAACAGTCACCATATACTGTCATTATTTTACTAGTTTTGAATTCTGTAGCTATGTTGGCTACTCTGAAATAATTAGTAGAATTTTTTTAAGTCTCACAACCTACCATATGGCTAAGTCAAAAACAGAAACTAAATGATTTCTATCCATATAAATGAACAAATAATTAACAATGTTTTCCTTCACTGGGACTAATTTTGAAAGTGATTAATGCAAAGTTCTTTAAAAGTTCTTGCTTCGTATCAAATTTTATAGAATAAATTAATACAGCATGTGAATCATACATTTGTGATTTTTAAATGCTGCATGTAGTCTAGAATTATTTTACTAATTTGTCATGCAATGTATAAGGTTATAATTTTCTGAAATTGTTTTCACAAACTAAATTCATAGTTTTATACTATTTTTTAACAGAACAGTACACAATTCACACAGCATTACGTGGGCACCTTGGGCACCTCTGATACATATATCGTAATATATACAATATATACAATAAAATATATATCATATATATGATATATATTTATATATAATTGAGAACCTTGGGCACCTCTGATATATATATGTACGTATATATGTACATATATGTATATACATTGAGAACCATGGGCACCTCTGACATGCCAGACCCACAGCTCCTTTGGCAACACCGGGGGAGATCCAGACCCAACCACTTCAGACTTACAGCTGCTCCGCTTAGCCCCACGTGGAAACAGCCCATGGAACTGACCTCTGGTGGTTGGTAAGGGGCTCAGCCAGCCCCTAGCTGAGTCCAACATTGCTCCAAGGGCTCACTCACGTGCAGGGGGGGGAGGGCCAGGCTGGCCGGACTTGGAGCTCCACCTCCACGCCAGCTACCTAGGAAGAGAGACATGCCAGACCCACAGCTCTGTTGGCATTTGGCAATGTTAAATAGTACTAGATGTTAGGATCAGGTCCTTTCCAGAATCTTTCATATTTATACACTGTATATAATACTAGGGAGGTTCTAGTTGTGATCCGTCATCTCAGTGAGCCTAGCAGGAAGCCAAGGTAACCCCCCCACCATGAGGTCAGTCATTCTCAACATCCAGACTCCTTAGCTCCTCAGAGCTCCCCCTAAGAGAAAACCTGATCTTTCCCCATTGTGTTTTCATCAGTAAATGCTCGAGCTGAGAACCTTCTACTGAGAGTATACCATCTACACGGCAGAACCTTTGCACGCTACCCATGTTTTGTTTGATATGCCAAATATCCATAATCCGGAGAGATAGCCCAGCGGGTAGGGCGTTTGCCTTGCACGCAGCCGGCCCATGCCGGCCCGGGTTCGATCCCCGGCATACCATATGGTCCCCGAGCACCGCCAGGAGTTAACCTGAGTGCAGAGCCAGGAGAAACCCCTGAGCATTGCCTGGTGTGACCCAAAAAAGCAAAAAAAAAAATCCAGTAACAATTATTGACCTCATTCCCATGACCTGAAAGATTGGTTTGAGGCTTTTCCTGTTCCTGGAGCAAGCAGATGCCCCTGGGGTACACTCGCTTGTAACAGGACATAAGGAGATGCTATTGGTGCCCACTCAAGCAAATTGATGAACAACGGGAAGACAAGTGATAAAATTGGCAAGTGATATATGTATATATATGAATATATATGTATATATATGAATATATATGTATATATATGAATATATGTATATATATGAATATATGTATATATATGTCTATACATATATATGTCAGAGGTGCCCAAGGTTCTCAATGCACAATTATCAATACATAATATCAATAGATAATGTACACATGTTTATATACATATATATGTATATATAAAGTGTGTGTATATATACATATACAGGCACATGTTTCTATGATGAGTCTCTGGGAAAAGGATCAAAGGACTGAATGGTAAAATACAAAAATCACTAAGTTGTTTCTCATTAGTGGAATTTGCACACTGATGTGGAGGGTAAGAATATAAATTATTTAGATACAATTCACATTCATGATTACTAATGAATAGAAAATATTTGCTAATAAATTATAAATTAATCATTAATAACTTAGAAGTACATATTTAGGATACACTACCACCTTCAAAATTATGATTTTTGAGGCGGGAGAAATAGTATAGAGGTGGTGCTTGCTTTGTACAAGACTGAATTGGCTTTGATCCCTGGCACCACATATGGTCCTCAAGACCCTCCGGATGTGAACTCTGAGCTCAGAGCCAGGATTAATCCTACAGGCTATTTCCAAAAAACACATAAATATACTATTGTTGTTATTTTAATATTGGCTTCATAGTGTACCTTCTAAGGGATTCAATGAAGCATGAGAAATTCTTCATATGCCACCCTACTCCATTTCTCCTCTGATTTCTATCACCACCAATAATGTGTGCTTCTTCTTCAACAAATTGTCTGGTAGAACTAGAACTCTCCAAAATTACCCTTGTTGTTACTATTACAATTGACATTTGCTAAGTGTTTCACAAACTAAACAATAAGCCAATTAGCTATTAGGCATTAATGTCTCGCCGTGGTGGCTCTTAGAGAATATATTTGCAAATTTACAGCAACTTTCTTTAATCAGCAGTTTGGCTGTGGTGGTAGTAATTAATGTCCACATGGCGAATCCAATGAGAACTACTTTGAAGCAATATTTTAATAGCTCTATGTCCAAGAACTTTGGAGTCTTAAGGTTTTAACCATCCTACTAGCTAACTACTGAGCCTGCAACTGTTTCAGAGAAGTTGGCAGAAAACATGATGCTCCTAGGACAGACACAAAGGTCAAGGTCATGTCGTTGACTTTGTAGCATATCCTCACAGTGAGAGCAGTACTCAGGGTCTTATTTTTTTCTCATCATTTCTCGAGAGTTCTGCATTTCCCACAGGGTGCTGCAACACACCCCGCACACCTCAGAGCTTGTTTGACAGAAGAGGAACCTGAGTCAGAGAAACAAAATGTTTTACAGGAGGCTCAAGAAACCAGACAAGTTTGTTTATTTTTTCCCACCAGTGTGGGTCATTCTCTTAGGCTGTCTGCACTCAGCTTTGGTGGCTGACACTGTCTCTACATACCAAAATGTTCATTGTATAATAAATATCCTTGAAAGACAGTTCTTGAAAGACGTAGTGATAGGGCTGCTAGTGCCTAATATTAAACACATGCAGAAATGTTTACTGCATGTTTAACTATCTCTTTACTCTGTCAAGAATTGTTTTTCTAGGGCTAGAACAATAGTGTAAATGGAGGTCGCCTGCATGCAGGAGACCACAAGTGACGTACCAACCAAAGTTCCTGGTGCTCTAGAGCAACTGTTTTCAACCACAAACTACAGGCTACATTACCCCCATAGGACCTCAATGTATTCTAAGGGGGCTCTGCGTAAAAATTACGTAAATGGGGGCCATGACACAAGACTAAATAGTCAACTGGTAGAACAAGAGAGGGCCTTGAATCAGGCTGGGAGAAGTAGAGGGAAGAAAACAAGGCTGATTAAATTACTATGGTTGGAAGGCAAGTCTATGAGAATTCTTAGTTATTTCTAAAAGACTATGAAAGATGTAATTTCTCTGTCTCATAGACTTAGAGAAATAAAATACTTGCTTAGATATAAATAATTATTGCCACTGATAGGATTTAGCCCCAGGCTTATATGTCTATCATACCTAGTCTTTTAATTACTTGCCTACTCTAAAGATTAAATGATTTCACTTTCCTGAAGAGATTTCTGATTGTGCTGACAACCCAAAGGACCCCCCCACATAGGCATGAATTCAGCTGAATGCTTTTCTTCAGAGGATGATGTTCTTAGCAATTGATTAAACTAATAAATAATAGTCCTTCATATACACACTCCATTGTACATAGACTGAGCCCATTTTTAAAGGGAAATTTATGTTTTCCTGCAATTTTTGTTACAATACAATTTTTTTGGCTTTTTGGGTAACACCTGGCAATTCTCAGGGGTTACTCCTGGATATGACCTCAGGACTTTATCCTGGCAATGCTTGAGGGACCATATAGGATCCGGGGATCTAACCGGGTCACCTGCCAGCAAGGCAAAAGCCCTATTGGCTGTGCTATCATTCCTGCCTCACTAATCTCAATATTTTAAGTGTAATTTTAAACTACCAATGTAGCATGGTCAGCTATTAGAAAGTTCTCTATCCCATTTCTTTCTTTTAAAAAAAATTAGTTCATTATTCAGGTTTCCCAGGATCGTTTATTGCTATGATAATGCTGATAGTATGGAAACTCAATAGATCCTACCACATGGTCTGTACTTAAATGATGTTTGGGTATTGAGAGTCATATATTGAAAGTGTCTGGGATCAACATTATATTCCTCTCTGCACATGTTCATGTTCCATTCTTAGGAAGTGTTTTCTTCCTTTACATTTTGGCAAGTCACTGTGCCTGCAAGGGCTATCATTCACTAGTATTTTGTGATTTTCAAGTCTCCTATGAATAAATACGTCATGTCTCTTGGATATTATCAGATTTTCCTTAGGTGACCTTCTTTAGACTTATAGTCCCCCTTCATGATATCTTGATTCAAAAGAAGTCACAATGTAAACTTCTGAGTTCTGATTCAAAAGAAGTTACAATGTAAACTTTTTTCAGTATACTGCTATGTTACATAAATCATACTTGACAGTTCACCTTGAGATTATTGGAATCTACCTTCTCAGGTACTGAGGACACATGTAGTGGGGACACTGGAAGGAAATGTAAAGTGGCCCAGCATTTTCATGCTATGGCTATGTCCCAAGTCCTTCTCCCCTTTTCACTGAGATGGTATATGCTCTCACATCCTCTCTTGGTCTGAAATATCCATTTTAGTTGTGCCCTGCTTTGTATTAAATTATTTCCTATTCAAGGTCTTTAAGGTTATTCCTTAAAACTTTCCTTGATTTTTCTGAAATGTTCTGGATCTTTCTTAGCTTTTTCTAAAATCACTCTATATGATATACCAGACCCTGGTAAAACCAACAAGATAAACTTGCTCTTTAGTGTCACCCTTTTTTTGTTAAAAAAAATAAAACATCAACAACAACAGTACCACTAAATTAGCTTGGAACACATATAAAATTCCATTTATTTCATTCGTAAACTGAGTTTGAGTTGACAATTCAGTATGGCATAAGCTATGGCTTCTATATGGCATCAATCTGAGATATAGAATGTGTAGTGTCTATAAAGATGTAAATATATATCGCTCTATGTTTTTCCCTTTTTCCCACTTCTATTAATGTCTACTTGGTATATATGTATAACATTAAATAAATAATGTAAATTTATTATATATAGCTATTTGTTTTTATGTACTCAGAGCATAATACATTGATTATGAACATATATGCCTTGGTTTAAGATGCCTATTTTATGTACTTAAATGTTTTCTGACATAAATACACATATAGTATTGATATATATATATATATATATAATGTACTTTCCTCTAAAAAAAGTACAAACTGATGATGAATTTTACAATTGATATACCATTATAAGTAATAACATATACATGGGAAAGGTCAGTTAAAGAAAAACATAATTTTTTCAGCATTGGAAAGTTCTTTTTACCACATTAAGCACCGAAATATGATTGTACAATTTCACAGAGAGAAAAAAGTCAGTGCTTGAGTTCAGTAAGGTATTAACATGAGATGGAAAGAATTCCTGGGGCTGTTGTAATTTCAACAACACAATCTTCTCCTGCTTAACATCACAGTAATCTTTGTTGGCATTAAAGCTATTTCATCTCTGGCAAAGTAACATTTGGTGGATGGATTAGGAGCCTTATCTTGCTAAGACCAGCAACATCAGGAATCAATAGATGAGTGACTTCTGCAAACAGGACCCGTGGGAGAAGCAAATTCTCTCACCCTGAAGTTCTCAGGGATGACCCCAACACTGCAGGTGGCACAAATGGAGAGGGTGAGTAATACAAGTTTTTCCATCTTTTGAATATTTTTTAAACTCAAATTAGTTCCTATGGGATGAACAATTTATTTACATTCAGCTAAAATGTGTTTTTATTTTTTTGCCCAAGCAATAAAAGGAAAACAACTCAAGCATTTTGTTCCCTTTCCAGGAACATAAATTGATGAAGAACTGAAGCCTTTCTGGAAACATTTAAATAAACCTTGCTTATAAAACGCTTTATTTTCCACAAACAATTTTGCTTACCTCTGATACAATGTGTATTTTTTCAAATAATCTGAGATGAGTTTTGTTTGTTTCTGAAAAAATTCTTTTATCTTTAAAAATAGTTACTTTACCAAGAAGCATTTTTTTTCTTTTTCTAGACTTTAGTTTCTTCATAAAAATGGTAATAATAATATTCTTACTCCTAATTGTTGTTATCAAGAGAGGATTACACATTGCCAGTAAAATTATTCTGTGGTGCTGACCATAGAAAGATGGTTTCAATTAACAATAAGTAATAACTAATTGTAATGGGACATTTTCTGTGCTTACACAGTTTTCAGGCACTTCACAGCTTGTATTCTTCAATTTCTAGCCAGTCAGTAGAATGTGCCCAATGTGCCAGCAAAAGCTTCACTTTGGCCTTTATTTCCTAGAGAGTCTAGTCAGTACATACCAGCCACCCACCCGCCTCATTCTTGGCAGAAGTTTCCCTGGTTCTATCTGTAAGAAGCTTATTTTTCAGTGATTACAGAATGTCCATGTCTGGCTCTGCATAGAGCTGGTATTAGTATGTTTCACAGCAAGATGAGTAACCATAGTTCGAGCCAGGCTCACTAAAACCACTTTCAACTTCCATTTCATCTTCCAGTCTTTCTCCATCTTGTGATGAGCAGTGCCTGCCAACACTGCAGTAGCATCCAGTCACTTTCCATCTCAAAACGCAGTGAGGCTTCTCTTCTCTGATCTCCCAACATCGAAGCAAATTATTCTCGCTCTTGTTGCTGGTGGAAAGTGAATTAAATTGAAGTCTAGAGTGCAGCTGCCTGTAGATGTGACTCATTTTTTTTTTTTTTTTTTTGCTAAACGGTGTCATCAGCCAACAGCTAACATTTTTCTTCCTGGTTTTGTTTATTTGTAATTTTCCTACACATGGCATTAAACAAGCACCTTGAAAAAGAGAAAAATGTGTAGATGCTGGCAGTAAAAACAGATCATAGACTTCCCTCATGCAAATCCCTTTTCTTATCTGGCTCAATTACTCTGAAAGGAAAGTGAACATGACTCTGTACCAGCAAACAACCTCAGCCAAATAAAGTGGAGGCAAGATTTCTGGGAGCATACACAGAGACTTATTCAAACTACAAAATGTGCTTCCCAGGGCAGTTTTCTCTTTTCCATACATACTTGTTATTGAAACCAATAGGAAAGGGTAACCAAGGTCCTGGCATGTATTACAAACTGTTATTTTCTTTAAAACAATAATGAGTGATTACATAACACATATGGCACAACTGTGTTATAATGCATGGGGAAACTAGTTCAGGAATTATAAGCAATCTGCTAATGTTGATTTAGCTACCAAACACTAGTGAGGGGGTTGTCTAATGTTCCTCCCTCCCTCACCACTGCTTGACATTTCCAGGAAAAGGTTGAAAGGTATAAAGTTTCCTAAAAGTCCAAGTGAAGCTCTGAATACACATATAGTATTTTTCATATTTTCACTATTAATTATTTAGAGATTGATTAACTTGTTGGTTAATCAATCACACAGGGGGCAGAGCTGCTACTTGCTCTCCCTGTGTCCAGCTGATCACAAGGCATCCGGGAGGAATGGCGGGTTCTAGTCCTGGCCTGCCACCCCAGCAGAGTCTAGAAAAAGTCAGAGGAACCTCCACACCATGAGGGGCCACCATTTTCCACATCCGGACTCCCTCTCCTCAGAGCTCCACCCAGCAGAAGAGCTGATCAGAGCCCAGTTCATCAGTGACCCACCCTGCAGCAATCTTTTTTCAAGGCCAGCCCAGGTATACCAATCTAGAGACTCACACACACGGGGCAGAGCTGCTACTTGCTCTCCCTGTGACCAGCTGATCATGAGGCATCTGGGAGGGATGGCAGGTTCTAGCCCGCCCACCACCCCAGCAGAGCCTTGCAAGAAGCCAAAGGAACCCCCCACACCAGGAGTGCTGACATTTTCCACATCCGGACTCCCCTCTTGTCAAAGCTCCACCCAGCAGAAGAGCTGATCACACCCTGGCTCATGCAGCCGCTTTGCAGCCGCGTGGTTCATCAATAAGTGCTCGAGTTTTGAGGTGACTACTAGAGTATCCCACCAGCACAGCAGAGCCTGGCAACTACCCATGTCATATTTGACATGCCAAATGCCAGTAACAATTATAGACCTCATTCCCATGACCTGATGGAATGGTTTGAGGCTCTTTATGTTCCTGGAGCGGGATGATGCCCTTGGGCTATCTCACATGTGACAGTACGTATTGAGATGTTACTGGTGCCCACTTGAGCAAATTGATGATATATGGGAAGAGAGTGAGACAGTGATTCTCCCTATGTCATGTGAAGGTTCTGTATTAACTAATTTTTAAATACTTATCTCACACTGGGAAATGAAACATGTGGGATTGAGGAAAATCTATCTACTCCATAGTAGTGACTCTAATAAAAAGGGCTTCAGGTATAATTGAGAGCTTTTGATTAAGATGAGATTTGGGGGATTTAAGATCTTTTATGAAGTTTGGAAATGTATATTTCCATGTACTTTTGATGTCCAATTGCAACTGATCGTTAGTTAATGTCCTTGTCCTATTGCAGTGATTTGTATAGTAGTGAGAAGAAATTCTGCCTCATTAGGAGGATTCTGCCTCTCTTGTCTCTACTCACCTTGGACACCTGAAGACCTATCTGATTAACTTAGAACTGAGAAAAGTTCTTCCATGAGCACCTGCATGGTAAAGGATTTATGACTTATGAGCTTTATCTCCAAATGCTCCTTATTCGCACTTGATCTGTATGGCTTGGAATTTTTACCTGCCACCCAATTTCATGGGAACCCTGTCGAACTCAAGCTGGAGAAAATAGTTGCTTTTTGCAAGCAAAGGAAGATAAGTCTTTATTTCTATTCATGTTTTTATGAGTTCATCATTTTGTTTCCCAGAAAAGAGGTTTTGCTTTGTTTTGTTTGGGGCAGGAAGACACTCACTCCTGGCTCTGTGCTAAGGGATCACTCTTGGAGTGCTCAGGGAACCATAAGGGAAGTGCCTTACCTGGTCTACTAGCTCTCTAGCCCGAAAATAATTTTAGGAAATGAATAGTGAAGTAAAGCATGATTATTTAGAGATTATGAGGAAAGACAGAGACAGAGAGAGAGAGAGAGAGAGAGAGAGAGAGAGAGAGAGAATTACATGGGTTTCTCCAGAAGAATGTCCAGCTCACATTGAGATGAGGGTAAATCTTCAAGATGGGAAGGTATGCACTTGCCTTTGGAAAGCTGGTTTTGCAAAGCAAACTGCCCCCCCCCCCACACACACACACAGGGTTTTGCTTTTAATCCATAGCAAGGGCATTGTGAATGCGGAAGGTATTTGAAATTTTTTGGTGGTGGTTCACCCTTATGTTCTTATGAGAGCTTTGTTCCTCTTGAGCATCCTCTCTGAGTTAGCAGTGGCCCTGATTATAGAGTTTTAACCTCAGTACCTGTGCCATCAAGGGGTTCTAACTTCCTTGTATTCTGCTATTTAGGCTACTAACAGAGTAATTTCTACAAATTACATCTATGTTTTATCATTTCCCAAGAATGCACTGCCAGCAGTTGCTCCCACTCCAATCCCAGAAACCTGACTGCATCAGTTATAATGTAAAAGAAAATTATATGTAGGCTTTTTCCTCTTCCGTCTTCTACTCCTTCTTTTCCTCCTACTTGTGCTCACCTCTTCCTATTCTTCCTACTCCTCATTAACCACCTCCTCTTCTTCTCACCCTCTACAGTCTTCATTTTTCTGATTATTGAAGCACACTGAAGAGTGGCCAGGGTTTAATCCTGGACATGTGGTCAGGGATCAGTAAAGAGCCCTATTTAGAGTCAAGCATCAAACCAGGGTTGGTTGCCTGAAAGGCAAGTACCTTAATTACTGAATTCTCATTTTTGTTCCCTAGAAACTATAATTCTGACATGTACCAAAAGACTGCATATGAGTACCTTGATTTCAGATTGTATGTGTAACAGAACGAAAACCTAATTACCATTCATGAAATGCCAGCATGACTTGCAGCATATGAATTTAGAAGGAATGTTCTATATATCTACCAGGACAAAGCTTTTTCTGGAAGCTCATACTAGTCAGGGCTCTCACAGTAATTAAAGAAACATTATCATTATTATCCTAATTAGCCACATTTTATTCTTACAGAGTAAACACAAACACACACCCGATTTATAGGGGAAATAACCCATCATTGTTACTAGATTTCTGGCATTTTGCCTAGCTCATTATATACTTTATTTCATTTTGTTCTAAAAAAAACAGAGGTACCATTTATAGTGCCAAAAACTTACTGTGTTTCTAGAATACCAAAAGAAGAGCAACTATTATTGACCACATTTACTAGTTTCCTTCTTTCTGTTTATGTCTCTCTCTTTCTATCCTTTGTTCTGTTCTTTGTTTTTCTTGTATTATTTTGTCCAAATAGTGGATATTCATGCTTTCATTCCCCTTCTTATGTCCTCTATAGTCTTGGGTCTGCCAAATGCTCCTGTGGGTGTCCTTAGTTTCAGTAGTAACTTTAACTGCTAAAATTGTTTGCAGACTGCTGGCATAAGTCAACTCACATTTGGCAATATGTGTATTATGTATCTGGAAACTGGGTTATACTCATTCTAGAGCAATTAACTAGATAATTGCTCTGGCATAAGAACAGCCTTGTACTATTCTTGTAATGAAATAGATAATTTTAACTATAGTTCCACCTAATCCTTCTAGGGAGTGCTAAAATTCTCACCCATTCTTATTTTAGATCAATTAAGTGTCTCCAAAGCATTTTTACATCTCTTTTACAGGGATTTTGCTGGCCATTATAGCTACATTGTTTTTGAACTGGGAGTCTTTGGTCTCTCATGAAATAAAAACCAAATGATATTTAAATTAACTAAAGAGTAAATTGGAGGGAGAAAAAACTTCATAACCTTTCGTCCATTAATTTCCTTTGGCCAGGACATTTTTCCTGGCTCAGCCAGTGCTTTATATCAATGCAGAAAAAGTGGGACCATACATCTAAGCTCTGACATTGGAAATGAATTTTCTCTTTATTGATCCTCCTCAGTGGTGCTCAGGAAGGTTGGTAGGGGTCCTACCAGGGATGTAACTAGGATTGCTCAGGGGACCATGTGTGGTGGGATAAAGCAGGTTGGACATGAAAGGCATGCATTTTAAGCTCTGTACTATATTTATAGCTGCCTCATTGGAATACTTTTATGCAGTACAGGAAGAGGAAAGTTCCTGAGTTATGGTGTTTGTTAGACCAGCTACTATCCCTAGCTGGTCTAACAAATAGCTTTGTTGTTTCAAATCCCCAGTGTGTTTTTTGTTCTACATAGAGGGAAGTTATGTGGTTATTCTAGGGGTCTATGATTTATTTGGGGAAATTTAAAGGGACACACAATATAGAATAAGTTCAAGAGAAATCAGTGTCACTTTTCTTTTAATGGATATCAAATACTGCTGGTGTTTCAATGACAAAGAAATCAGATATCCAAAGAAGTCAGATATCCAAGGAATAATTCAAATTCAAGACTTGGAATCTGGACATGAGACCTACAAGATATGTCAAGCAAGTGAGAAGGTAGAGGACAGCTCAAGTTAGGGATGACATTTCATGTGTCTCCTTACATCCACCCCATTCTTGTAAAAATTGGGCAAACCAGACAATCTGTGAGATAGAGTGGGTAATTCTTAAGTTGAAAGGATCCAATACTGTTGGTGTGTGTGTAGTTTTTTTTTGGTAATTATTGGTTTTGTGACTACTACTTATGTCTCAAAAATGTCTTCTATATAATAAGGATATTGAAAGTAATTTTATCTATCTGTTTTTTCCTTTGGTGTTCTTTAGTTATTCAATATATCTTTAAGTACTTGGTTCCAAATCCTTTGCTAGGTTTGGGGGATACAGTTATTGAATCATATTTAGTGTACAGGTATTGTACCTATTTCTATGTTCAAAAACTAAATGCATTCAAATGGAGACTGATTTTAAAAAAACAGGAGGAATATGCTATTTTTTTGCCAATACAATGGACCAGCCAGTGGCATTAAAAAATTTGTATTCTGGGTTGAGTCATTAAACCACCTTGACAGCTAGCTTCCTAATTTAGATCAATGTACTGATACTTAATATTAAATAATACATTAGGATGAGCTTCTTGAGACTAAATATGTCTTTATGTTTGTATGCTCAATCATAATATAAAAAGTTCATAGTATAAAGTTTAGTATGTTTGAAACTGAGACACCTGTTACTTTTCTGAAATTATGAATAAGATTTAAACATATATCTAAATCACTTCACTTGTCTTCCCATTGTTCATCTATTTGCTTGAGCGGGCATCAGTAACATCTCCATACTTCCTGTCATGTGCTAGTGTAGCCCAAGGGCATCTGCTTGCACCGGGAACACAATAAACCTCAAACCATCCATTCCAGTCATGGGAATGAGGTCTATAACTTTTAGTGTGTTTTGGCATATCAAATATGACACGGGTATGTTGTAAGGCTCTGCTGTATGGGTGATATACTCTTGGTATTAGGCTCTCAGCTCACACATTTATTGATGAACCACAATGGGGAGAGATTGGCTTTTCTCTAGGGTGGAGCTCTGGAGAGTTGTGGAGTCTGGATGTTGAAAATGACTGCCCTAATGGTGAGGGGTTCCTCTGGCTAGCGAGGCTCTATTGGGATGGTGGGCCAAGGCTACAACTCTCCTTCCCTCCCGGGTGCCTCATGATCAGCTGAGCACAGGGAAAGCTGGTCACAGCTCTGCCCCAGGTATCTGTGTATATCTAAATATTTGGCATCAGAATGTTGTTCAAATTGTTGTTCAAAGTGTACCTGGGGATATGCCTCAGTACCTATCAAAATCTTAATGATGTTTTTCAGTGAACTAGAACATATAGTTCACAAACTTGTGTGGAAGTGCAAAAGACCCTGAATAAAGAAATCTAAAGAAATCTTAAGAAAATGGAGATATTTCAATCATTGATTTCAAACTCTGTTATTAATTTAAATAATCAAGCAATGTTGTACTGGAAATAAATACTACTTGGTACCATAGAATTTTGTGTTTTCATCCCCCCCAAATGCTTAATGCCTACTGTCATAGATTACTGCAAAACAGGAGTGTGAATCTAATTCAAAGGTTAGTGTTGCTAACAAGTGCACCTGGGATTGCACCAGAGAATGAAAGGGAAGAAAGAAAGAACTGGTAAGAGGAAGGAGTTGGTATGGTCACCGTGCAGTTGTAAGCTAGCTGGAAAATACTTTTCAGTTATCCTGAATTGGAACAATGTAGCTAGGGTTTTATATCCCCACATTCATAACTATATAGGCATATATGAGAAAAGTCTGACCATTTGTTAGGTGGCTTTATTCAGTCATGAGAACATCCAAAGAAGACAAGCAGAACAATTCCCTTTTACCAGAAGAGGATCTGGTGTTACAAAATGTTCACAACATAATCTAAGATAAAATTAATTTTATGTTTTAACCATAATACCATGGAATTTTCAATGCCTATATAAAGCAACAAAATAATTGGAATTATTGTTGGGGAGCCACTGGGTTCCTCAACAGTATCAGGACAGAAGTTCTCTTCTACCTCCAAGACTGCCTGGGAAGGAATGGAAACTCACTGAGTCGGCGCAGTTCCAAAAGGGCTTTTAATAGTGCAAAAGCTCTACACCCACAATCCAATGTAATGAAGGAACTCTAGCTCTGTTCAGGACTTAGACCATACAAGAGAGCCCAAGTCTCCCACCAAAGAGAGAGGATCTCACCCGAGAGGAGTCCTACCCAAAAAGAAGGGAGAAGGAAAAAGGGGCGAGTGCCTCAATTCAGTCCCCTTTATATGCACCAATAATCCTATCTGTTGACAGGGGAATGTTCTGTCAACAAATAACCTAAACAGAGTATAGAAGGTTGGTACCACACCCTTACAGGCATAAACAAAGGATTACGCCAAGGACTAATCTATTCTTCTGAGATTATCTAAAACACTGGAAAGAGGGGGCTGATATGAAGTAATACATCTTAATTTCATGGGCTTCATGTAATCTGATAGTACCCACAAGGTCCTACTTATTATCTTCACAGGGTAATTCTGAGTATATTGTTTTCTATATATTGAAAGGGTCATAATAGCCTGCATGAGGGCAAACTAGTATGATCCTTCCTATAAATTTAAAGATAGTCTCAACATAGCCAGGGTGGTAGTCTCCTGGTAAATTCTAACTGCCCACGCTGGGTGCAGTGGATTTAAAGAGGAGCTGTGCCCAATCTAGAAAAAACAGAAGTCTTAGTAGATGTATAATTAGTCAGAAGTTATTCAGAGTCAAGGTGACCTCTGCAACTGCCACACCCTCTATCAGTGTTTACATGGAAGAGAGATCTCATTAGAATGAACCTTGGTTTAAGAACATGTGAGTAGATTAACCTGTGACTGTGTAAAAGAGCAAAGCTCCCAAACTAGCTAAGCCTGTCATCCAACAAGTTATAATGCTCTCATTTCCTCCAAAAGCTTTCTTTGCAAGTAAACTTGATAAATACTATTACTTGGGCTTTCTGAGATCTATAGTAGATGAGGTTATAGGGTTGTTTTCAAGGAATTGTTCACCTTCATGACAAATCCTTGTACCCATATTACTTTTGATATGATACTGCTGGAAATTTTTTTTTCTTTTTGGGTCACACCCGGCGATGCTCAGGGGCTACTCCTGGCTCTGCACTCAGGAATTACTCCTGGCGGTGCTCGGGGGACCATATGGGACGCCTGGGATAGAACCCAGGCCGGCACAGGCCGGCTGCATGCAAGGCAAACGCCCTACCCGCTGGGCTATCGCTCCGGCCCCTGGAACATTTCTTTATGAGCCATTTCTTGGTTCCTGATCAGCACTGTCACTGTCTTCCCGTTCATCATCGATTTGCTCGAGCAGGCACCAATAACATCTCCATATGACCTGTCTCATGCAAGTAGAGCCCAAGGACACCTGCTTGCTCCAGGAACATAAAGAGCCTCAAACCATTCCATCAGGTCATGGGAATGAAGTCTATAATTGTTACTGGTATCTGGCATATCAAATACGACACGGGTGGTTGCCAGGCTCTGCCGTGCGGGTAGAGCTTAAATGGGTAGTTGTCTATCATCTAATGTTTTTCCTATTACGTGTGTATTCCTCTAAATCTTGTTTACATTAACAATAAATAGCTCCTGTAGAGTGTAATGATACTTCTATTTCCATCAAGCTCTGTGATCCTTGCTTTGGTCATATTATAATGCATTTCTGTACTTAACTAAGCTAATGACTCCTCAGAACAGTGTAATAAACTCACCAATGAGTGTTTATTCAATTTTCAGTAATTGTGAATTAAATCTCCCAGGAATACATAGAACATAGGGTCATACATCTGAGTTTATGATTATTTTATTGCTTTTAAATTTATTTAATTTGCTACCTTATATCTGATGTTATTTTAATTCTAATTCAAAGATGCTAAAATATATTATTCAAAATCTGATTTTAATATTTTTTTTATGTTTTTCAAGAGTAAAAGAACTGCAAGATAATATAGTTGGGGGAAGTAAATTATACATAAAAAATCAATTTCCATGCTAATGAAGTGTATTATGAGAATTTTCATGCTTTTGGAGAGAAAATAGACTAAATATGAGAAATTTATTTCCTTGGATAAAAGGTGTTTGTTAAAAAATATAAACTATGAGCTTTATAGTTAGTTACATTTTTTGTTTATGACTTAAGTGGTGTTACCACTTAAGTCATAAATTACCAGGAAAAACTTTCCCAAAATGAAACAGAGTAATGAACAGTTGTAGATTTAATATCATTTACTTTTTCCTGTGTTAAACCTAGGGTTGTCTGTAACTCTTAAATAGTAGAATAGTTTTGCTCAAATTCTGTAAAAGTAAGTTTTAGTCTTATGGTATCAGTTATCAGCTTATATCTAGGCTTGTTTCATATCCATTCTACACACTCTCCTGTATCTCCAACCAGATTATCTTGATGTCACGTCATTTAATTTGTAAAAATTTCAGTGTGTAACTTTATAAAATAAGGACTTTTAAACACATAAGAACTATTCTAATCTTTTAACATTATGTAATATATACTTTTAAATATAATATATGTATAATATATATATAAGATGACAACGTTCAGATTGCCCACATAAATTAGAAATTAGTTCTAATCTGTATTAAAATAAGACTTATTTATATGTATGTATATGTATCATTCTGGTGTCAATTTAGCTCTATAGGTTTCATCTTCATCTGTATTTTTTAGTTTATGTTTCTGTGTGTGTCTGTGTGTCACACCCAATGATGCTCAGGGGTTATTCCTGGCTCTGCTCTCAGGAGTTACTCCTAGCTTGCCATGAACCATTTAAATTGCCAGCGATCAAAGTTGGGTCATCCACTTGCAATGCAAATGCACACCCAGCATACTATCACTGTGGTCCCTTTAATTACATTTCTGATGAAGAAATATGTCATATATTTTATGTAGCTTTTGTCAATCTTTATTTTACTGACTGAATTCTAATGTTCAATTAACATATTCGCCTGTCCCCTATCTTGCCCTTATTTTGGTCCTGAGTTCATGTTAGTTTATTATATTTAGCTCTATTTTTGTCTCTGCACCAGTCAGACATGGGGGCAGAGCTGCTACTGTGCCCAGCTGCTATGAGGTGCCCGGGAGGGATGGCAGGTTCTAGCCCTGGCCCGCCACCCCAGGGGAGCCTCACAACAAGCCAGAAGAACCCCCCCACTCCATGAGGACCTCCATTTTCCACATGCGGACTTCCCCCTCGTCAGCACTCCACCCAACAGACCAGCCTATCACAGCCTATCACAGCATTTATTCATCAATAAATGCTGGATTTTGAGATGACTACAAGAGTATGCTACCCTGCACGGCAGAGCCTGGCAAGCTACCCATGTCGTATTTGATATGCCAGATACCAGTAACAATTATAGACCTCATTCCCATGACCTGATGGAATGATTTGAGGCTCTTTATGTTCCTGGAGCAAGCAGGTGTCCTTGGGCTCTACTTGCATGAGACAGGACATATAGAGATGTTACTGATGCCCGCTCAAGCAAATCGATGATGAACGGGAAGATAGTGACAGTGACAGTGACAGCTCTATTCTTATTATTAATAACAAGAATAGAGCTAAATATGATAAAATAAAATAAACAAAATGGAGATAAATATGATAAAATATTGTTTAGAATATTTTTTTTTCATTTAATTCAATTTAATTTGAACAAACTGGCACTTTTAAATACCAGAATTTTCTATACAAGGCAAAAGTAAACATTTTCATTTAAGTGATCTCTTTTTTTCTTTTTTTTTTTTTGCTTTTTGGGTCACACCCGGTGATGCTCAGGGGTTACTCCTGGCTCTGCACTCAGAAATTACTCCTGGCAGTGCTCGGGGGGACCATATGGGATGCTGGGGATCGAACCCGGGCCGGCATAGGCCGGCCGCGTGCAAAGGCAAACGCCCTACATGCTGGGCTATAGTTCTGGCCTCATTAAGTGATCTCTTATGTTCTAACACAGAGCTACTAATTTTTTATTATTTTTTTATTTTTTATTTTTACAATTACAAATATATACAATTAAAAAGTTCATATTTGGGTTTTGGTCATACAGTGTGCCAGCACCCATCCGGCCACCAGTGTCCATCTCCCACCACCAACATCCCGGTTCCCTCCCACCTCCCCCAGCCCTCCTCCATGGCAGGTTCTTTATTTCTTTCCAATTCTCTCTCATTCTCTTTTCCTTCCCCTCCAGACTATGGATTACAGAACATACATTAAAGAGTTGTCATATGTATCTTTTTGCCTCTATTATTAAATAAAAAACCAGCCGGCATTCCCACCAACAATGGATGTGTCCCCTTTTCCCCCACATCCACGCTCAGTTCTAGGTTGGCATTAGTACCCTCGACAATTGTTAGCACACTGCTCCATTTTCTGTCTTACCTAGCATTTGACTCCCACATGTTTGTGATAATTTCCACCTTTGACAAGACCTCCTGATATATGTTTCACTTGGCGTTGGATATTGGTATCATAATATGTACATATATATTTATGTTATGCAGATAAATGCAGTCATTCTGTATCTGTCTCTCTCTCCTTCTGGCTAATTTCGCTCAACATAATCTTCTCCATGTCCATCCATTTATAGGCAAATTTTATAACTTCATTTTTCCTAACAGCTGCATAGTATTCCATTGTGTAGATATACCAAAGCTTCTTTATCCAGTCATCGAGTTTTTGGGCACTCAGGTTGCTAACAGATTCTGGCTATTGTGAATAATGCTGCTATGAACATAAAATTAGGGATGGTGTTTCAGCTGAGTATTTTTGGTTTCCCAGAGTAGATTCCCAGGAGTGGTGTGCTGGGTCAAATGGGAGTTCAATTTCTAGTCTTTGGAGGAATGTCCATATTGTTTTCCAGAAAGGCTGTACCAGCGGGCATTCCCACCAACAATGGATTAGTGTCCCCTTTTCCCCACATCCACACCAGCACTTGTTGTTGTTGCTCTTTTGGACATATGTCTGTCTCTGTGGTGTTAAGTGGTATCTCATTGTTGTTTTGATTTGCATCTCTCTGATGATTAGTGATGATGAGCATTTTTTCATATGTTTTTGGCCTTTCAAATTTCTTCCTTGCTGAAGTTTCTGTTCATTTCTTCTCCCCAGTTTTTTGATGGGGTTGTTTGTTTTCTTCTTGTAAAGTTCTACCAGTGCCTGTATATCCTGGATATTAACCCCTTATCAGATGGGTATTGGGTGAATGTTCAGATGGGTATTGGGTGAAAGTCCTAAACCTCCTACGGCTGAAACAAGAAGACGTCCAATACCTGAATAAGCCTATCACCATCGAGGAAATAGAAACAGTAATTAAAAGTCTACCCAAACACAAAAGCCCAGGTCCAGACGGATTCTCTAGTGAACTCTACCAAACCTTTAAGGAAGACCTACTGCCAGTCCTTTTCAAGCTCTTCCAGGAAATAGAAGAAACAGAAACACTCCCAAACAGCTTCTCCGAGGCACATATCACCCTGATACCCAAAGCAGGGAGAGACAACACAAAGAAAGAAAACTACAGACCAATATCCCTGATGAACAAGGATGCTAAGATCTTCAACAAAATACTAGCAAACAGAATCCAAAGAATCATCAAGAAGATTATACATCATGACCAAGTAGGATTCATCCAGGGAATGCAAGGATGGTTCAACATTCGCAAGTCAATCAACATAATACATCATATCAATAAAAGAAAAAATAAAAAACATATGATCCTTTCAATAGACGCAGAAAAAGCATTTGACAAGATCCAGCACCCATTCATGATTAAAACCCTCCAGAAAATGGGAATTGAAGGGACTTTCCTCAAGATAGTTACAGCCATCTACCAAAAGCCCACAGCGAGCATCATTCTAAATGGGGAAAAGTTGAAAGCCTTCCCTCTGAGATCAGGGACATGACAAAGTTGCCCCCTCTCACCTCTTTTATTCAATATAGTACTGGAAGTACTTGCCATAGCAATCAGAGAAGAAAAGGACATCAAGGGCATCCAGATAGGCAAGGAAGAAGTCAAGCTATCACTATTTGCAGATGACATGATATTATACGTAGAAAACCCTAAACTCTCACCAGAAAACTCCTAGACACAAAAGACACATATAGTAGAGTGGCAGGATACAAAATCAACACCCAAATCGGTGGCTTTCCTATATACAAATAACGAAAGAGAAGAAAGGGATATTAATGAAACTATTCCATTCACAATTGTGCCACAGAAAATCAAATACCTAGGAATCAACTTACCGAAGTATGTAAAGGACCTGTACAAAGACAACTACAAGACACTGCTCCAAGAGATAAAAAGAGGACACAAGGAAATGGAAACATATTCCCTGTTAATGGATGGGGAGAATCAACATTGTCAAAATGGTAATACTCCCTAGAGCTCTGTACAGATTCAATGCAGTCCCTATAAGTATACCCATAACATTCTTCAAAGAAATTGACCAAACGCTCCTGAAATTTGTATGGAACAGTAAACCCCCAAGGATAGCTAAAAGCAATCCTCGGGAAAAAGAAGATGGGAGGCATCACCTTTCCCAACCTCAAACTGTACTACAAGGCAGTAGTAATTAAAACAGAATGGTATTGGAATAAAAACAGACCTGTGGACCTATGGAATAGAATTGAGTATCCTGACACCCAACCTCAAACACATGATCATTTAATCTTTGATAAAGGTGCAATGAGTCTAAAATGGAGTAAGGAAAGCCTCTTCAACAAGTGGTGTTGGGAAAATTGGGCAGCGACATGTAAAAAAAATGAATTTGGACCTGTGTCTAACACCATGCACAAAAATCATATCAAAATGGATTAAAGATCTCAATATCAGACTTGAATCCATAAAAGTATATTGAAGAAAATATAGGAAAAACCCTCCACAATATTGAAGCTAAAGGCATCTTCAAAGGTGAAACATCACTAACAAAGCAACTAGAAGAAAAGATAAACATATGGGACTACATGAAACTAAAAAGCTTCTGCACCTCAAAAGAAACAGTGACGAAGATACAAAAGCCGTCCACAGAATGGGAAAGAATATTCACCCAATACCCATCTGATATGGTGTTAATATCCAGGATATATCAGGCACTGGTAGAACTTTACAAGAAGAAAGCAAACAACCCCATCAAAAATGGGGAGAAGAAATGAACAGAAACTTCAGTAAGGAAGAAATTCGAATGGCCAAAAAACATATGAGAAAATGCTCATCATCACTAATCATCAGAGAGATGCAAATCAAAACAACAATGAGATACCACTTTACACCACAGAGACTGGCACATATTCAAAAGAGCAAGAACAACAAGTGCTGGCTTGGATATGGGGAAAAGGGGACACTCATCCATTGTTTTTGGGAATGCTGGCTGGTACAGCCTTTCTGGAAAACAATATGGACTTTCCTCCAAAGACTAGAAATTGAACTCCCATTTGACCCAGCTATACCACTCCTGGGAATCTGCTCTGGGAAACCAAAAATACGCAGCTGAAACACCATCCCTAATTTTATGTTCATAGCAGCATTATTCACAATAGCCGGTATCTGGAAGCAACCAGAGTGCCCAAAAATCGATGACTGGATAAAGAAGCTTTGGTACATCTACACAATGGAATACTATGCAGCTGTTAGAAAAATGAAGTTATAAAATTTGCCTATAAATGGATGGACATGGAGAAGATTATGTTGAGCGAAATTAGCCAGAAGGAGAGAGACATACAGAATGACTGCATTTATTTGCATGGCATAAATATATATGTACATATTATGATACCAATATCCAACGTCAAGTGAAACATATATCAGGAGGTCTTGTCAAAGGTGGAAATTATCACAAACGTGTGGGAGTCAGAGGTTAGGTAAGACAGAAAATGGAACAGGGGTGCTAACAATTGTCGAGGGTACTAATGCCAACCTAGAACTGAGCATTAAATAGAGGCAAAAGGATACACATGACAACCTCTTAATGTATGTTCTGTAATTCATAGTCTGGAAGGAAAGGAAAAGAGAAAGAGAGAGAGAAAGGGAAAGAAGTAAAGAACCTGCCATGGAGGGGGCTGGGGAAGGGGGAAGGAACCGGGGATGTTGGTGGTGGAAGATGGGCACTGGTGGAGGGACGGGTGCTAGAACACTGTATGACCAAAACCCAAATATGAACTTTTTAATTGTATATCTTTTTATTTGTATATCTCACAGTGGTATAATAAAATACTTAAAAAATAAAATAAAATATAGGTTCCTAAGCAATATTTATATTTTATTTTTTTATCAACATTATATCATTTTCATAATTTTCTAATTATCCTGATATTCATTTCAAAATATTTTCATTTTTTGAAAGTTCATATCTTATGATGTGAATTCATTTGCTACTATATCATTTTTTATGCACCTTACTCTATATTTAGACTAAATTTTTAAAGGAATATTTTCATTGTTTTCATTTCATGTTTCATTGTGACAGCATTTTAAAAATTTTGTTGTTATCAGAAAATAGAGCAGCAAAACCCTGCCCAAAGTACTAAGGATACCTGCGGTTTCCGTCAGTACTCTGACTCCTATCTGAACATTTCTTTGTATCTTTTGTACCTTCTGTTTGATTTCTACTCTTGGTAGTATCTCCTCAGTTTAAATCACTGTGTTTAAAGAAAGCATCAGCAAGTTCATTGTCACTGATTAATGCCCAGGCATTGTACCATTATGTGGTTCTATGACATGGCCCTGCAAATTGAAACCCCAGGTTGTCTGTAGCTGTTGATCTGTAGTTACTGTAGTTTTTTTTTTATCTCACAGGGGTCTTGTTGCTGTTAGTGGTGCCTTATAGCTCATTGTTAGTAATTTTTAGTTTTAGTGACACCTCGCATCCTTTCATGCAGGAGCAATTTGTTAAAATTTGGTTTTACTGATCTAGTTGCTCTGTCTGATATTATGAGTACCAAAAGATATGGGATTCAGATAGATAAAAAAATGATGATTTTGCCATCAGTTACCAAGTTAGCATTTTATTTAGCTTTTTCATATTTTTTGGGGGTGGGGGTTCCACACCTGGTTCAAGTGTTATTCCTAGCTCTCAACTCAAGGGTTACTCCTAGCTCTACACTCAGGAACTACTCTTGCCATGCACAGGGTTCTATATGGGGTGCTGGTGATCCAACATGGGTTATCCACTTGCAAGGCAAACGCCCTATCTACTGTATTATCACTCCGACTCCCCAAGTTAGCATTTTAAACCTAAGTTCTATTCAACATGCATGTGAAATCGATGTGTAAACTTTTCTTCCAGAAAAAAAACTTTGTTAATTTTATTGGACAAACTATTGCATTTAAATTTCTTAGGAGCAAAAAATATGTGAGAATAGTGTTCTAAGGAAAACTTATAAATAACAAGCAAACTAGTTTATAAAATATGTAGATGATGCAGTGATACAGTTGATCATGCATTTGAAACTTACCAATGCCACAGACTACTTCATGGTAACCACCTTTCTGAGTTTCTATCTCAGTGTCGAGCTCATACAAGAAACATTTAGAATGAACAGTTCATTTCATCTGAGCCTTATAGCTTCATTGCCTAGTTCTAAGAAATTAACAGGACTTGTATGTATTTAACAATTTATCCTCCCACCTGCATCTTTTTCTGTGGGTCTTAGATTGGCAAACAAGTGTATTGAGCGAGACCACATGTTTACGTGTTTGGACAATAAATACATACCAACCCATCCCTGGTACAAATGATACATGCTCATCAAAACTTTATATGGAACTACTTCAATGAATTTTAAGTTAAAAAACATTAGAAATAAAGTTTGCTGACTGAATTATTTGTTTTGAAATTACTAACAATCTCAAATCTCCGTCTTGAAGAGTCTAGCTGTAGGCTATCATTTTTAATTTTTTTTTTATTATACTACAGTGAAACAAACAGTTACAAAGGTGTCCATAATTGGGTCTTGGTAATACAGTAATCCAGCACCCATCCCTCCACCAGTGCCCCATCTCCACCAGTATACTCACAACACCTCCCGCCAATCCCAAGTTGCTTCAGAAGCAGGTTCCCCCTTTCCTCTTTCTTTCTCTGTCTCTCTCTGTCTCTTCATCTCTCTCCCCCATCTTTTACACATTACTGCGGCTAGAACTGCAAACATTTAGGGTTTATCATGTAAGTCTCTTTTTGTATATTCGATGGTGAGTTCTAGTCTGACATTACCATTGCCCACCCTCAGTAAAACACTATAACCCATTAATTAATGCAGCCGTTCTATATCTGTCTTTTCCATTCTGACTAATTTCACTCAGCATGATAGTCTCCATGTCGATCAATTTGCAGGTAAATTTCAAAATTTTGTCTTTTCTGACAGCTGCATAGTATTCCATCATGTAGATGTACCACGGTTTCTTTAGCAGGTCCTCTGTTCTCAGGCACTTAGGTTGTTTCCATATTCTAGCTATTGTGAATAGTGCAGTGATGGATAAAGAAGTACAGATAGTGTTTCTGCTATGTGTTTTTCTGTCTCTAGAGTATATTCCCAGGAGTGCTATTGCTGGATCAAATGGGAGCTCAATATCTAGTTTTCTGAGGAATGCCCATATTGTTTTACAAAGGGGCTGGACCAATAAGCACTCCCATAACAGTGGATGAGAGTTCCTTTTTCCCCACATCCATACCAGCACCAGTTGCTCTTGCTGTTTTGGATGTGTGCCAGTCTCTGTGGTGTGAGATGGTACCTCATTGTTGTTTTGATTTACATCTCCCTGATGTTTAATGATGAAGAGCACTTTTTCATATGCCTATTGGTCATTCAAATTTCTTCTTTTTTGGAAGCTTCTGTCCATTTCTTCTCCCCCATTTTTATGGTGGGGTTGGGTGTTCTTTTCTTGTGAAGTGTACCAGTGCCTGGTATATCCTGGATATTAACCCCTTGTCAGATGGGTATTGGGTGAATATCCTTCCCCACTCTGTGGATTGTGTTTGTATCTTGGTCACCGTTTCTTTTGAGTTACAGAAGCTTTTCAATTTTATATAATCCCATTTGTTTATCTTTGCTTCCATTTGCTTGGTCAATAGTGTGTCGTCTTTAAAGATACTTTTAGTTTCGATGTCGTAGAGCATTTTTCCTATGTTTTCTTCAATGTACCTTGTAGATGCATGTCTGATGTTAAGATCTATAAACCATTTTGATAGGACTTTTGTGCATGGCGTTAGAAGGAAGTCTAAGTTCATTTTTTACACATAGCTGCCCAGTTTTCTCAGCACCATTTGTTCAAGAAGCTTTCTTTGCTCAACTTAATATTTAATGTGGTCCCTATGAAGATACCCATGATGTTCTTCAAAGAATTGAATAAACACTCCTGAAATTTGTATGGAATAATAAACCCCCTACAAATAGCTAAAGCAATCCTTGGGAAAAAGAAGATGGGAGGTATCAACTTCCCCAACCTCAAGCTCTACTACAGAGCAATTATAATTAATACAGTATGGTATTCGTATAGAGACAGACTCATAGACCTATGGAATAGAACAGAATATCCTGAAACACAATATACAACTGCTTAATCTTCGATAAATGTGTAGGCTGTCATTTGACCTCAGAAAAAATCAGATAGCATCCCCCAAGTGTTTGAAACAGCAAATACTAATAACTGAGAATTTTGGTGCAGGCTTAGCTAGAGCAATGGTAAAGCCAGTGATTAGGACATAGAGAAGAAAAAATACCATTTTTTTAAAGATCAACTCTCAAATAATCCGGAAAATGAAGGTTGACAAGAAATTGATTGCTTCACAACTAACTATAGGGCAACAAAACTGGATGGATAGAACAGCTGATAAATCCCCAAGTTTTGCTTCATAAAGAATACTAATCCACTTACTGAGTAAAAGCTAAGAATAAATGCCCTTTCTTTTTCTCAGTATTGGTTTCTAAATTCAGAGACCAGGCTTGGATCAAATCCAAATACAGGCAATTGGCTGAAGTACTCTTTTTGTTTTTATAACTAACACTTTTCAGCTTTGTACTCTACATTTCTCATATTTGAATATTAGTTTCATTAAATGAACAGAATGGTAAGGAGGAAAATAGATGATTGTTAAGCAGTCAGCAGCTATAACCCAGCTGTTTGGGTCACAGTATTGTAGGTAGGAACTGTGGTAGAAAGAATTGTGACTCTGTGTGTGTGTGTGGTATGTGTGTGCACACGTGTGTGTGCAATTTATAATTTTGGTGGTTTAAATACCAAGAAAATAAGCATAGTATTTGGTTTAGTATGTAGAAATTTATCGATTAATACGTATAAAAGAGAGTTGAAGAGGAGCCTGAGCCTATTAATTTGCCTCTGATTTACCATTGGTAAAAGGTTCCACAGCCTCCAAGTAGGGGGTGAGCATGATCATAGTAATTTGTCTACTTTTTGCTTTTTGGTAAATATTGAGGCTAGGTAGAGCTATTTTAATATACTTGTAAGTTAAAATAATGAGTGAGTTGAAACTATAAAATCAGAAATAATATGAATAGCAATGAGCATAGCAACAAAAAATGTTGTTAGAAGAGGAGAATGGGATTATTATCTTAGGTATTTAGGAAAAAAGCTACTGATATTTATCTAGTTTTAGAAGTTGTAGAAATTAGACTTAGGACCTCAAAATATTATTTATTCCTCAATAATCTTGATAAAGCCAACTGAAAATAGAAATGACCAAAAAGTGAGTAATATAGATATGACAAAAAATGAGTCATAATTATTATTTTTATTATTATTTTGGAGTAAAAACTCATAGTGACTGGAGACTACTCCTGGCTCTGTACTTGGAATAGTTGCTCACTGTAAATCTTGGGGCCCATGGAGTAACAGGAACTGAGCCCAGGACACCCACACACAAAACATGCACTGAAGAAGTGAGCTCTATCTGCCCCCACTTTATTTTATACAAAAAATCAAGATGTATCTCTGTCCTCCAGATTTAAAGCTGAAGCTTGTAGTATTTACTAATCCACTCCTTACTTACTCCTACCCTTGCTTTGTAGCTCAAAACTTGTTTCTTATATTGTGAGCATTAAATACTATCACTTATTCCACAGTTAAGTGTATGCTCTTGCTTTGTATGAAAGCCACTTAAAATAATTTGGCACTGAGATGGAGAGATATTATAATGGGAAGGATGCTTGCCATGCCTGTAACTGGCCTGAGTTTGATCCCTGCAACCACATAGATCCCACAAGTATGGTCAGAAATGAATCTTGAGCACAGAGTCAGGGGATATGCCGTGACCATTCCCAGGTATCACTCAAATTTCTCCCTCCCAAAAAAAGAACAGTCTAGTACTAATCATAGAACTATAGTTGGATAGATGGGTATATATGTATGCATGTATGTGTTGTAGGTAATAAGTATATATATAATGTCTAAACGCATAAATATTCATACATTTCTGTATGTATAATTATAACTAGAGCTTCTGCAAAGATTTGAGTAGTGTACCCAGTAAGAAAGTGATTGGATGATAGAAGAAACTGAAAATTATACTTGAAATAAATTGCTTTCTATAGGAAATTTTATGGCGGAATCCTGATTAGTGAATATTGACCTAACAAAACTCCAACATTACTAGTCTTGGAAGAGAGTAAAAACTCTTCAGTGGAATTTAGTACAGGCTTACCTTGAGTAATAATAAGATTTATGGGGGGAAAATACTAAACATTTTTTTTTTGTAATTGGGTTGGTCAAGGAGCACCAATAGAGGCTGTACTTATCTCATGAAAGACAAACAGAAGACTTTTGTTCATCAGAATTTTAAGCCTTATGCCAGTGGAATTATACTGGATTCACTCACTCTCCTAAAAAAAGCATCATTTTCTAGTTCAGAGAAGGCACTGTTAATAGTTCCAGTGACTATAACTCAGGAAGAAGTACCAAACAACTGTTTCTCCATCATGCAATTTTTCAGAACAATGTAAAAATCATGTTGATCACCGAAGCTCTTGAATAATAAATTTTTATATATTTCAATGCATACAAAACCATGTGGGTGTTGCTTTTTGTAGTTGATAAATTAATAAACCAATGTGATGTTTCAATAAACTAATTTGATGACCGAGAATGTAGAAAGATAGGTCTACAGCTGAATCTAAAAAACTATGTTTATGAAAAATGAACTAGTTCCAGAGGCCCCATCCACTCCCAATGGAACAGACATCTATGAATGCAACAGTCATGTGTAGCTAGGTAGAGAATCAACATGATGAACGACCTAAAACCTGATTGCGCAGGAGGAAGAGAGCAGCATGGAATGCCTTCAAAGGCATCAAAGAAATAGCTAAAAGGACAAAGAACCTCCAACTCCTGGCACATCTCTTTGATCCACCATTCTCCTGCATTAACAAATGCCTCAAAGACCTGGGCCCTATGAAAGCAGGATGAGAATGCTATTCGGGTCTCCCAGAGAGGAATTAAAAGAGCTATGCTTGGAATATCACGCCTACTCAAGTGGGAGAAGGAATCCGGAGTTCGAACTCCATCGCTATTCCAGAATCAGGGACGCTGTCTCCTTTGCCAAGACATCGAAAATCAGATGGGCTGGACATGTAATGGGATTTGGAGACAACAGCTGGACTAGAGCCGTTACTAACTGAATCTCACGGAATGTCAAAAGATCACGTGGCCGCACACATACAAGATGGTCAGACTTTCTTGTCAAGACCCTGAAGGAACGGTTTGAGGCTCTTCATATTCCTAAATCAACCAGATGCCATTGGGCTACATTGGCATGTGATAGGGTCCAATGGAAATGTTACTGGCTCCCGCTCAAATACATCCATGTATAACAGGATTCAAGTGATCAAGTGAAGTGATCTAGTGATGTTTTAATATATGACAAAACTCATCCTCTTGACCTCAACTACACCCAATAAATATCCCCATGATCACTTGAATCACTTGTATCTCTTGTCTTCCCATTGTTCATCAATTTGCTTGAGTGGGCACCCAGTAATATCTTCATACATCCCTGTCACGTGCTGGTGTAACTCAAGGGCATCTGCTCACTCCAGGAACAAAAAGTGTCTCAAACCATTTTTTCAGGTCATGGGAATGAGGTCTATAATTGTTACTGGTTTTTGGCATATCAAATGTGTGAATGTGTTTATGTTAGAACAGAATTTTTATGGAAGGAATTTGTACAAAAGAGAAAATGTGACCCTGGCCATTAGCGGCTTCTTGGACTGATGTGATAGATGCTATGAAGGTACATTTTGGGAAGGCACACTGGGACCCAGAATGACCGTAGCTGCTAACAGCCAGGTCACACAAGAGCAGTTTATGTTATGTACTTTCCCTGGAAGGAAGTCAGATTTTCAACATCTGGACTCCACAGCTTGTCAGAGCTCCACCCAAAAGAAAAGTTGATCTCTCCCCATTATGCGCTGCTGCTTCGCGAATTGCGCAGTTCATCAGTAAATGCACAACTGAGAGCCTACTACTGAGAGTTTACCACCTCACAGCAGAGCCTGGCAAGCTACCCGTGTCGTATTTGATATGCCAAAATCTCAGCAATAGTGATTCATAAAATATTACCATATATTGGGGTGGAAAATATACTTGAGTAGATTGAAGAACATCCTTTGCCTATAACATATCCCTGGCTCAATTCTTTGCACTGCATAATTCCCTGAACATGGCCAGAAGTGAGTCAGGCTCTGAACTGGGAGTAGCCATTGAGCACACTCAGAGCTGGTCAGAAAACGAAAACCAAAAATTACTACTCTAGTCACTAACACACATGCCTAAAATAAGCTTTTCCTCCGTTAGTTAAATTAATGGATTCTGTCAAATTTAAGCCCCTCTGCCTCATTTGACATATCAGAAGGAAATTAAAAGAAATAAAAGAGGAAAGGAAAATTATACAGGACCATGTTACTAGATTAATAAAAAGCAATGCTGATATGGAGGAAACATCTATAAGGATATAATAAAAATATTATCAACTTGGTGCCAGGGGAGCTGCTTCGACATTAGACTTTTTCTTTGCATGCATCTCACCCTGGTTTAAACCCCCAGCACCACACATAGACCTCTGAGCATTGCCAATGGTAATTTTTGGAGCAAAGAACTAGGAATAGACCCTGAATACAATTGGTTGTGACCTTTAAAACCTATACATATATATATATATACATATCTATGTTTATGTACATATATTTGTATGTATATATTTATGTATATATATATGAATATATGGATGTATATCATATAATCAGTTTATTTCAGATGATATTCTTGAAAATTTCTATTTATTCAAGCTTAACTTAAAAACAATATTTTTTTAAGTATATAAAAATATATTATACCTTATAGTATACTCTGATTATCGTTATGAAAATATTTTCCAAATAGAAGAAATTATGCCCGTGTGTCTTTGTGTTTTTCAAGGAAGAATTATAAAATTTTTTTCTAGCTTTCTAAAAAGAAATGGCTTATTGCCTTTTGAAAAATAATAATTGATGCACCTAATTTGAAATTTGACAAATGGGAAATTTGTGGCAAACTGAACAATAAAGAAGATATAACTCTGTAGAACTGATTTCAGTGTTCTAGGGCAAATGGAGCTTTCCTTTTCTCATTTCTACAATATACATATTCTTGTAATTCTTCATTTATAGTCATGAAAAATTCCATTAAAATTATAAGTAATGTTGGATTTAGAAGATTATAGTTAAGTATATTTGTCCTTTATAAATGTGGTAAATATTTAATCTGAGTTATGATTCACACTTAATACTTAAGAATTTCTAGATATATCAGATAATAAAGGCTTTATTAATTAATGTTCTTTAACTTTTCTCTGTCCCCAAATTTAGTGTTTCATCCTGGCACTCTAGAGCTACTCAGGCCCTATGTTGCTGGAACTCCCAGCACCATACCCAGTGCTACTGGAGGAACATCGAGGTTTCACAAGTCTAATTATGGACATTGTGCATTCAGGGCATGCACTTCAGTCCGTTAAGCTACTTCCATGAGGGCTGGAGCATTAGTTCAATGAATAGGGTATTTGCCTTGTACACAGTCAATATGGTTTCAATTCCTGGCATCCAATTTGGTCCACAAGCACCACCAGAAGTAATTCCCAATGACATTCAGGAGTAAGCCTGGAGTATTGCTGTGCATGAACCCAAAATTGAAAGTAAACCTATCTTCACAATCCAGCACAAATGTTTTATAAGCATTACCTAATAATCTTCACATTTTTGTGAAGTAGAAAAGCACTACTTAAAAATATCTTTTTAAGCAGAGCCATTTGAGTGAAATCTTTGCTGTTGTTTGGGGAAAAGCAATACAATGGCTTTCCAGATGCTGCCTACTAGTTATGTCATTAATGTTACTTAACAGAATCTTAAATAAATTTTTTTCCTCTAAAATTTGATTTTCAAGATCCTTAGAAGCAGAGTTGCTCAAGAATTTTATACAGCATCGCCGGTAAGACTTATGTTACACATCTCTCTTATTAACATTCCCTCAACTTAATCAAACACTTAACAGGATTCTTCTAATTTCAGGACCCTAACCTAACTTTTCATAGATCATCTACTTAAAAATTTTTAATTGTAAACTATATCTCTGCCTCTTTGAGATGTAAATCTTCTCCCAGTCTCTAGCACCTTTTACTCTCCAGAAATATTTTCCTTATGTATCCTGCATTAATTACTTTAAAATGTTATTATCAAGAAAGACTCACTTCCTAGTCTCTCAGGAAGGTAAAAACCTAACTTCAAGGCATTGATTAGAAAATGCAAAGATTGTGATCAAATTAACCAGCTCTCCTTGAACTTCAGAACTTTTTAACTGACTCATTCTATAGCTCGTTGTTTGAATGTCTAGTCTATTTTTTATACATGTTTTTCTTGCTTTTTTATTTCTTCTGGTTTTGGGGTCACACCTGGCAGTATTTCAGGGTTTCGTTTTGTCTCTGTGCTCAAGGATCACTCCTGGTGGTGGCAAAATCCAACCAGGATTAGCCACATGCAAGGCAAGCAGCCTATCAACCATTCTATATTTCTACCCCTTCCTTGTGTGTCTTAAAATTATGCTTTGAAATTTTTCTTTGAAATGCCTTATAATTTATATATATTGTATCCTAATCTCTTGTACTAGAAAGTAACAACTATGCAATTCCTGGAAATTCTAACACTTTTATCTAATAGTTTTAACATAGCTGAAAACTGGACCAAATGCCTGAGAGGAGGTAGATGGAAATGGGAAAGAGTTGGTAAGATTCCCTCTTCTTCCATTTCTATAATGTCAATACATATTCCTGTTGAGGAATTCCTCTTGAGAATATTTAACTGTTTAATTAAAATATAAACATTTTAATCGAAAATTTTCACTGGCCCCAAATAACAGAAAACTGTGATTAAAATAAAATGGATTTAGAACTCTAAGAAACATAATTGTGACAAAATAGTTGACAGTTTAAAGGTATTATAGTGTAATAGTTAAATTTTAGATGTAGGTATATGTGTGACCATGATCATGTTCTCTGTATCTAATTTTTTATAGTAATTAAAGTCAGACTAGGAAAAAGAACATCTCTCAGAAAATTATAAGGTAGAATACAATATATAAAAAGGTTCATAATACCTGACATAAGGCAATACCTGAAAAGAACACTTGATAAATATAAGCTAATATTATTCCTTATATTTAATTGCATCAATAAAAAGCACTACTCTATCAAATATATTATGCATACTTTTGAAGTTCAAACTTGGTATCCAAAAAGACATGTGTATTTTGAGTGTTTCCAAACATTATATACAATTTAAAATAAAATGTAAACCAGTCTCAAAATTTGGCATCACAGGGTGGTTCACCATAATTACAATATTTGTAAATATTACCTATTAGCTCTGTTTGTAGCTAAATTGTTTTATTAAATCACACTCTAGAATCATAGAAATGTAGCTTTTCACCCTTCCAGTCATGATATGTAATTTTTTCAAAAGGCTCTTTCATCAGAGACAAATGCAGGTTGTTGGGGGCTTATTTTCCCGAATGTGATGTCTGGTTTTGTCTGGTAAATTCACATCTAATGATGACCTTTTTAGTTTACTGACAGAGTGCTCCAGTAAGGTCTGCTCCTTTGACTCTTATTATTTATCTTGCTCTCTTAGTAAGACATCCTGATTCACGTTGCCTCTTCCTTCCAGAAACTAGAACTCACAAAATTCTGAAGTTCATTTTTAGTTCTGAGCAGTTTCACCTTGGCAAACTGCACACTGAATATCGAAGAATTAATAAAGTCTTGCTGTTTTCTCATGTCTTTAGTCTATCTTCAATATATCAAAAACTATCTTAACACTCTGCCTCTCAAAGTATTGCAGGTGTGGCTGTGGTGCCCAGCTGCATCGCCAGGTGGCAGATAGGGAGACAGGCTTGGCTACACCCAGGGCTCTGCTCCGTGGGCCCTGGATGGTTGATTGTCAGACAGTAAAGGACTACGCCCCCTGGGATGAACCCAGAGCCACAGCAGAGTCTGGAAGGTTACCCATGGTGTGTTCGATATGACAAAAACAGTAACAATAATGGACCTTATCCCAACGAATGGAGACATTACTGGCACCCACTCGAAAAAAATCGACGAACAATGAAAAAAACAAGTGATACAAGTGATCTTAACACATTGTAGATTCTTTCTGAATCCTGTTGCAAGTCATCTATTCTTCACGGAATTTTGCTTTTCCTTTTAACAGAGGAAAATCAGCTTTAAAGTCATAGAATTGTTAATGACTCCTAATATAGCAGAGTGTTCAGTAAGACTTAAAATGGTAAAATTTATACAAATCATAAACTGGCAGGTTATTCTGGCCAGAAAAATACCCTTCAAGAATCACCCCCACCCCCAGTTATAGAACCCTGGTGATTCTGAATTTAAAAACTACTTTAGAGACTAGAGTGGCTATGGAAAGTGAGTGCTGGATCATTCATCTGCCTATAATTTAAGAAACATAAAAAATAAAATAGAGATGCTGAGAAAAAGATGGTATTTAATGTATCTTGTATTTTCTCACTGTATTTGTTTTATTTTAAAAAAAAACAATGAATTTTGAGAAAAAAATGTAAAAGAAACATTGTGGCCAGACCAGTACTATAGTAAGCAGGGTAGTTGCCCTGTACAGAAGGACCTGAGTATGATCCTGGTCATCCCGCATGGTCATTCAAGAGAGATTCCTGAGCTCAAGACAGGATTAAACTATAAGTACTGCTTGTGTGTGCCCTAGCCACAAAGAAAAACATGTTGAAAAGGAATATCATTGTGTGTATGTGATATTATTTGGATATTGCAATATATTTACATAGAGACAAACCTGTATGCCAATACACTTTTGTTTGGTTGGTTTGGGGTCATACCTTGTGGTTCTCATGCAGTATTGCTGGATTTTTGTTCAGGGATAAGTCTTTGCACAGCTCTGGGGACCACATACGGTAGCAGAGATCAAATTAGGGTTAAATGTGTACAAGGCTATGGCTCCAGTCCCAAGCCCCAATATTTTCTATTAAATATATTTTACTAGTGTTTACATATATGAAATAAATCATATTTATATATCTCTAAATTATAACCCTCCCAATGGAAATCCAACAGGACAGTTCCACTGCTCAAGAGAGGGACATTCAGGACATTGGCAACTATCACCCCATCTGCCTGTTGTCCATCATCTACAATTTGTTCACTCGAGTCATCCTGAACAGGATTTGCATAACATTAAATGAAGGACAACCATGCGAGCAAGCTGGCTTCAGAAAAGGATTCAGCACAATCGACCATATCCACACGATAACCAAGATCATTGAAGTTTGTAGGGATTACAAGATGCCGCTCTGTCTCACTTTCATTGATTTAAAGAAAGCCTTTGATTCTGTGGAGACTGAAGTGGTCATCGAAGCCCTAGCCAAACAGGGCGTTCAAACCCAATACAGCAAGATCCTTCATGAGCTGTATTACAGATTCACCTCCAGGATCTCACCATTCAACAAGGAAGTGATCATTGATGTCAAAAGAAGGTTCGGCAAGGTGATACCATTTCACCAAAACTCTTCAGCACCACCCTCGAGAACATCATGTGACAATTAGAATGGGAAGGAATGGGAGTGAAGATGGCAACTACAATGGGAGAGAAGTCGGCAACTACACCACCTCCGCTTTGCTGATGACATCATTCTAATAACATCAAACATTAGCCAAGCGGCACAAATGCTGGCTGACTATGACTGAGAATGTTGAAAGATAGGTCTACAGTTGAATCTCAACAAAATTATGTTCATGAGAAATGAACTAGTTCCAGAGGCCCCATTCACTCTCAATGGAACAAGCATCTCTGAATGCAGCAGATATGTGTACCTAGGTCGAGAATTCAACATGATGAACGACCTAAAACCTAAGCTGCACAGGTGGAAGAGAGCAGCATAGAATGCCTTCAAAAACATCAAAGAAGTAATGAAAAAGACAAAGAACCTCCAGTTCAGGGACACAACTCTTTGACTCCACCATTCTCCCTGCATTAACATACGCCTCAGAGACCTGGTCCCTATGAAAACAGGATGAGAATGCTATTTCGGTCTCCCAAAGAGGAATTGAAAGAGCTGTGCTTGGAATATCACACCTCACTCAAGTGAGAGAAGGTATCCGGAGTTTTACCTCTGTTGCTGTTCCAGAGTCAGAGACGCTGTCTCGTTTGCCAAGACATCGAAAATCAGATGGGCTGGACATGTAATGTGATTTGGAGACGTTTTTTTGGACCGACTGGAACCCACAGGATGTTAAAAAGATCACATGGCTGCCCACCTACAAGATAGTCATACTTCTTCTTCAAGACCCTGAACGAACGGTTTGAGGCGCTTCATGTTCCTGAAGCAACCAGATGCCATTGGGCTACACTGGCACGTAATAGGGTCAAATGGAGTTGTTACTGGCACCTGCTTAAGCAAACTGATGAATATCGGGATGTCACGTGATCAAGAAGTGAAGAAACTTACAACCCTACATCTTTTAGAATGTACCTTTGTTTAGAGTAAATCAGATTATGACTTACAAGGACCATCTAACGCTGACTATCTGGAGGGATAAAAGAGTGGTAATGCTGGGTATGCTCAAAAGCTGCATTCTTTTGTCTTAGAAATAATTCTCTATATAATGTATTTTTGATGGTGAGGTCTGGTGTTGAATCACACCTGGTGGTGCTTAGTAACAATTGTGAGCTCTATGATCAGGACTAACCTTGAATGCTAAGAGAACCACATGTAGTGCCTGGTATTAAACAAAGTTTGTACAAAGGCAACACAAGTCTTAGTTCCTATACCTAGAAACTATTCTTAACCTAAGACAAATTCTCTTAATGAACATTTATAATGTTGCAAATGTGTGATTTCCATATGTAAAGATGGAGTCCTCTTTTCTACTAAATTATCTTTATGGCATTATAAAAAAATGCTTCGCCTCAGGGTGGTTTAAAGAAAAACCTCTTAGTTGTTTTTTCAGTACTTTATAACCGGAGTGTGGTTGTCTAATGTGAATTCATAGTTTTTTTTAAGGTTCTCATGTTAAAAACTAGTCTATGTGTGGATAGTGATCTGAAGACAGTCACTTTAAATATGACAACTGGGTGGTTAGGTGGTAAGTCATAATTGCTAGATTCTTGACTTCCATTTTTTCAGTTCCAGAGGAGGACAGTAATTCTGATGAGAAAGAGAAAGAAGGACAAGAGAGAAACAGAAATAGAGAGAGAGTGTTTAAATGGGCAGCACGTTGGCTAAGGTGTTTATTTTTATGTACAAAATATGCAACTCCAAATGTAAGCATAGATTCTGTTTCTTAAGGTGACTGGTAACACCTAGGAAGTTGCTCTTTTCTTTACCAAGTTCCTATGCTTCAGATATTTGATTTTGTTGCTGATTTCTTCTGTCTTGATTTGGTTCGTCTTTCTTGCTTTCCCACAAATCCTTTTTCCTATATGGCAATTTCAATATGTATTGTGTTAAACTCTAAAAACTCAAGATCCTTTCTATTACTTTTCATTATACAGATTCTAAACTTAATTTTTTTTATTGTAGGTCAGAGTCTGGTTAAGCCATTTTAAAATTTTCTACCATTTCCCATATCAGGATATATAATACTGTTGATAAAAAAAGTTTTATCTCCTATTCATATACAAATTGGTTGTCTGCATTTGTATTGTTGATGTTCGAAAAAGTACTCAGGTAGGTTTCTCTCCCTTTAACTTACAGAAGATATTAATCTGTAATGAGAAGAGCATAATTTATTTTGGTACTTTGGTTACTTTGGTAACCTCTATTTTTACTTCAATATTTATAATCAAATATGTAAGTATGTTATGTTCGATCATAATTTCTTGTTGAAGTTATACACTAATTTATAGTATTGCCAAATCAAGGGCCTCTCTTTGGCCCATTTCTTAATTTACCATTTCCTTCTTGACATTTTTTTTTTTGCTTTTTTTGGTCACACCTGGCAATGCTCAGGGGTTACTCCTGGCTTTGCACTCAGGAATTACTCCTGGTGGTGCTCGGGGGACAATATGGGATGTCAGGGATCGAACCCGGCCAGCACAGGCTGGTTGCATGCAAAGGCAAAGGCCCTACCCTCTGGACTATCGCTCTGGCCCATTTTGACATTCTTTGTCTTTTGTGATATTTCCATATATTCTCCTAGATCTCTCTTGTGCCTCCTTTTCTACTCTTCACTAACTTTTCTTCTTGATTGAAACTTTAACTATTGTAGGACTCTTGTGCATTGTCTTGCATTCTTATTTTGTCCCGCCATACATCATCTATCCTTTCCAATGGCTTCACATCCTTTCTATATGTTCATAGCTTACAAATTAACTCCTCTAGATTAGATTGCTCTCTTGAGTAATTTATTCTAAAACTCGGTCAACCAAATCTTCATTCCTTTCCCACCTACATCAAATTCATTGGTAATTCTTGTTCTTTCTTCCCCTGTATATTTTTCTACTATCCAATACTAGCCTAAATTGCCGTGATTTTTCTCCTAAATGTGTGTGTCTGTCATATATTTTTTCTTTTACTCCTTGTGACCTCTAGTAATCCAATATCCAGACAAGTGTCAGAGTGGTTTTTCTAAAGTATGTAAGCTGACAGAACACTCCTACGTTACTGACTTACTGTATATAACAAAATACAGGTTCTCTAAGGCCATGATCTGACTACTGGCTGTCCCTGTGGTTACATATTGTACTGTTGTCCACACTGCCTAGGTGCCCAGCTTCCAATTCGCCAGTTATTTCATCTTTCTTTAAACCTGCATTTTTTTTCTCCTTAAGAAAATTGACTCCTGGATTAGTAGGCATCTTTTTTTATCCTCTGGCATCCTTTAGGTTTTTCTGGTTTATCTGAAGTATATCTTCAACACAATCATTATCCTTTTACCACCAACCTCTTCATGGCCTTCATACTTAAAATTATCTGTAATTATCAACTTGTTGTTCCTTTACATCTATAAAGGATGTATTATGGATTCACCACCAAGATATCACATTTTACAAGGAAGTGATCATTGATGTCAAAAGAGGGTTCAGCAGGGTGGTACCATTTCACCCGAAACTCTTCAGTACCACCCTTGAGAACATGATGCAACAATTAGAATGAGAAGGAATGGGAGTGAAGATAGACAGTCAGCAACTACACCACCTCCGCTTCACTGATGAAATCGCTCTAATAACACCAAACATTAGCCAAGCGGCACAAATGTTGGCTGACTTCGACCAAAAAATGTGGAAAGATAGGTCTACAGCTGAATCTCAACAAAACAATGTTCATGAAAAATGAACTAGTTCCAGAGGCCCCATTCACTCTCAATGTAACAAACATCTCTGAATGCAGCAGTTATGTGTACCTAGGTCAAGAAGTCAACATGATGAATGACCTAAAACCCTGAGCTGCGCAGGAGGAAGAGAGCAGCATGGAACGCCTTCAAGAGCATTGAAGAAATAGCTAAAAGGACAAAGAACCTCCAGCCTTGGGCACATCTC